>PVHP010020517.1:17201-30604 GCA_004024765.1 Zapus hudsonius | reverse complement strand
GAAGAAATCTCTCTCTTGTCTATTTCCTGCTGAATAGGACACGAAGTTAAGGCAATTGGGGGTATCCCTCAGAGAGGGGAGGGTCCCTATCTAAGGCCCAAGAGAGAGACCCATTAGCCATATTATACATTGCCAAGATTTTGTCCTGTCTCACATTGTGAGGCAGGAGGTAGGGTGACTCCCCCAGACGTGGGAGTTTTCCATATAGGGTGTCCAGTTCACCGTCAGGTTGCTCTCCACTGTGGAAACTCAGATCCATCCCCAGAATTGTTCACTGAATGGCATCATAGCATCTTATATGGTCTGAGATGGTTCCTGTATGGCTTGCAAAGCATAAGACATATATTAATAGTTATTAAGAGAAATAGATATAGTATTTTATTTTAATAACAGCACAAGTGTTACTATAGACATAGTTTTAAAGCATTTTCAGCAATAAGTCCATATATAGAGATCTAACCTGTAAGTCACTAGATCCAGAGCAGTCTAGAAAGACAGTATCTATGTTTGAAAACATACCAATTATTTAGGAAGGTTTGGAAACTCAAAGTGTAGAGGCTGAAATAGTCTTCCTCAGATGTCTGAACTTGTACCCTGGAGTAGGGAATGTCTTAAAGAGTTAGTTTAAATACACAAAATAAGACCATTGTTGAAGTAATATCTTAGATAGAGACTCTAATTACTCACAATAAAGTAGAGTCTGGACATTGTTGAATTAGAACAGCTGAGTTCTAATATCAATCTGGTTTTGAAAAAGAAAACATGTGACAACCAATGTTGTTAGCTTAACATTAGGCCTTAATTAACCTGATATATAGTAATGATTCTTATAAACATAAGACAATTTTGTTTTATCCATGACAGAAATTATATAAAAGCTTAAGTTCCTTCAACCTATTTACCTAATAGGAGGATAGAAGCAACAATGGCTGAAATTAAACCTTAAGTTGCATAAGTCCAATGATGACCATTTGATAGCATTAGCATGAACAAATAGAAATCATTTAAACCCACAATGTTTTTAGATGTGAAAACCTTATTTTAGAAAATTAATACCAGTAAGCAACCTTTATCTTAAAAACTTAATTTTTAAATAAATTTACATACTGACAAATAGTTAGCCCGAGTGAGTACCTTAAGAGTTCTTTTTGTAGTTTCATAAGCAAAAGAACAGTTGTACTCTGTTTTATAAAAACTTAGACTAGAGAATCATTTAGTATTTAAAGCTGACTTGTGGCAGTCACTTCTTTTAAAACTTGCTATGACTAGTCTTTTTGCAAAACCCCAAAATTAATTTTTTTATTAAAAGACTAAGCAAATATCTTTAGCAACCACTATATATAGAAATTTGTACTTGCCAAATGAGTATAACTATTAAAGAGTATCTCTAACCATTGAACAGCCTGATCCTTAACATAGACCTATAAGTAAGACACTTTCTAGGGGCATTCTCCCCCCTCTTTTATATTTATAAGCAAGCAAAAAAACATATAGTACTTACAGCAGACAATGTCTCTAACCATTTAGCAATAGATGAGAAAATAAACCTTGTTTTTTCTTTTGACTTAGTTTACCTATATAATCATGGACTCTAGCATCACAAGGAGGAGACAAATCTCCTCGTTTTATTTTCCTTAAATTCGTCAATAAACCAGTTGGCCAGACCAGTTTATGAGGAAGTATTGGAAATATGTCTCTTTCTGGGTCTGTTCCAATGAGCTCTTTTGAATACAGAGTCAGATTGAGCACAATAATATCTTGATTTTTCTATTATTGTTTAGTCCAAGATTGAGAACCAGTACATATAGATGGCTTTTATAGAACTGGCATCTAACACATATTTACCCTATATAGAATTTAGAGAAATCATACCAGTCTGACTTAACTATTAAATTATATAAAATAAGTAATAAGAATTAGACATCCTTATTAATAGAAAATTAGACATTTTTATGTAATGTCTCAGTGAATGTAGTTTTAAGAAAACTGACAACTCATATCTTTAATATTATGTATACATTTAGGCAAAACACAATACCTTTATCATATCTGGAAAATTTTTGCTACCTTGATAACTTTTGAATATCTGACAAATCAACCTTCAAAGAATTTTTAAAACTGATTGAGGTACACTGAAAGAAAATAATAAGTCTGTGGCATAGCTAAAATTAGAACATTGTACATTAGACAGGTGCCCTTGAGTAACCCAGAAGAAGGAATTTCTTATAATCACAAATTGACCAGAAATCAAATCAATTGAATTCAGCCTGCAGAGCCTTCCCTTAAAGTTCCATGGGGTCTCAGCCATCTCTTGGGGAAAGGCCTCATGGTCATATCGGATTCCTTAGTCCATAGGCAACAAAGACCAATAACCAAAAGAGAGGCAAAACTCAAAATCATAAAGGCAAAAATCAATTTCTCAAGTTGCTGGGTCTCCTACAAACATAAGGCTGTACTCCCTGGGGTTAGCCCTGAGTGACCATTGTTATTCAGCCCCAGGGGGCCTGCACCTGGATTTCTGACGAGGCAGAAACCTGTGTTTCAGACTGGCTGAAAAATATCACTTTTGCATATATATTTAGAGAAATAGTAGAGGCTTAGCTTGCTTTTACATCTGTATAGACAGAGAGAAAGCCTTATAAATTTTTCAGACCTCTAAGCTTGACCTTCTGATATAAGCATAACGCTCTTGAGCATTGGGTCCTGTGACCTTGACAGTTGCCTGGGGCTGAATTTGCATCTCAGAGAAAAGAAAAAAAAAACTAAGGAATTCCAAGTTTCTAGGCTAATTAGTTTGTCCTGGCCTGGCCTGGGTGTTCCCAGAGCTCTTTGTTTAATTTACTCGCCTGCCTGGCTGCTTTGGATCTGGCCGGTCACGCAGTCCTTGGGACGAGACTGCTTCGGCATGCTTCTCTGCGGGGTGGAAGCGTGACACCTGGGCCCAGGTGGCCGTGACAATCGGCACTATGCACGCTCTAACTCGCTCAGGCCTGGCGCGCCACTGCGAATCTGCTGTCTACCCGTTGTTCCTTCCATTTCCTCCAGAAACCTAGAAACATGCTGCTCTATAGTCTTTAGGAAAACACGAGCAGTTTTCCATAACAAACATTGACCTTTAGATTGCATCTCACGGAAAGGAGAGAAGCTAAGAATTCCCCGCCATAGCTCGCGGACATCTCGTACCATTCTCGGCCTTGGCGTCTGTGGAATTTTTTGCCTAACCTGCCCATCTGTCTGGCAGCCTCGGGGTGCACAGAGCACGGTCCTGCCCCCGTCTTCCCTTCCTCTATGTCATGCAGAAAAGAAGTCTACTTTTACATACCACCACTTTTGAATTATTCTCATTAAAACCAAAATCGCTCCCACTTTTACTTGGACCAGAGCAAAGCGTGTCCGGTCCCCCCTTCCCCGGGCTGCAGTCCCGGGAATGTCTCCATATGGGCCCATCTTTCTCATTCTGAACCTCAGTCACTTAGTGACTTTCTCTACCATGAACTTCAGCCACTCTTAGTGACTTTCTCATCGCTTTCACTGCGAACCTCAGTCGCTCTCTCGGCATGCCTCGCTTCCTCTTGGCCACTTTTAGTGGACCTTCTGATGATACTTACCGACGTCTCCTCTCTGTGTGTCGAGTTCTGGATCCTCTTCGGCCCCTCGCTCGGTGTCCGAGTTTCCCAAGTTGTTCCCGGGTTTCGGCACCAGTTGCGGCGAGCTCCTCGACCAGCAAGGAAGAACGACCACCACTCGAAGATCCTTCTCAAATCACACTTTAATGGAGAGCCCTTTGATTGAAGGGAGAGCGGGAAGCGAGGGGCCCCAAGCACTAGGAGTCAGTTGCTTAAATAGGGAAAAGGGACACGGGTCGCCCCATGATTGGCTGATACCAATTTGCCACCACCAGGCACCACGGGATTGGCTAGGGACAGTTATATTCTCAAAGCATTGTCTAATATGGAGTTGTTTACCACTTAGCTGCAAGGTAGTGGGCGCCACCTAATGGCGATCGTCCCGGCTCCCTGCAATACACAATACTGAAGACAGTGTGACTATGTACTATAGAAACTTACTTCTATATTAGCTAATTAAAAGATTTGGAGAAAGTCTTATTCTGAAGCCATAGGTTGTTGGAGGTAAATCATACTATCAGAAATGGGCCACCATCCACAGTGAATTATTGCTCAGATATGCCCATGTGGCACTTCAAAAACTGCAGGCCATTGCCAAAGCACAGGGTTACTCTCCAGAACTAAATGCTAAGACCCTATTGTTGAAGGCACCACAAGCGCAGTCACAGGATATTGATAAATCAAGCTAGAACTTGAGAAGGATATCATGTCCCTGCTGGCTAGCTGCCATAATGCTGGAATGAGCTATATGAGCAGCTGGTGGAGAAAAGTCATCAACTATCTAAACAAGCATTGGAACTTACTTACAAGCTACAAAATGAACCAGCCATCAAAATGTACCATGGGTGTAATAGTGGCACAGAGTTTATGGGGGCTAATCTAATGTTCTCTGATTGGATTTGAGGCCCATTCAGTGGGAAGCAATCCATGCCTAGTATTGAGAACTGTGTTAAAAAGCCAATGACTTGGTAAGTTATAAATGTTACAGAGAAGCTACCACTATTCTTTGGCTAAATTTAGACATTATAGGCTTGAAAATTTTTCTAAAATTATATATGCTTATGACATTTGTTTAAAGCTGTTTTCACTTTTGGTTATAGAAACTTAATTTTTTTAACAGATGTCAGTAAATCCCAGGGAAGAACAAGTCTAATCAAAATACCAGGAAGAAGAGAGAGTCTAGTGCTTAGCACTGGACAAGTCATCTCTGTCAGATCTGCCAGGGCTCAGGGAACACTGCAGTAAAATGGCACAATGGGTCTAAGTGATTCTCTCACTGCCAGCCAGAGAAGCTTCCATATACAGATGTGAGTAAGCACTGAGAACACTCAAAACTCTTCAAGGCAGAAAATAATAAACTGTGGAGAGCTAAGCACTGAATAAGATGCCTACCATATCTTCTATGGCTCAGAAAACCTTGCAAAAGAATTTAAGAGCAATAGTGTATAGGAAGGAGATTCTTATGGCACTGCCCACCCAACAAGAAACAACTGAGCTGAGCCCATTAACATGAACCGCCTGGTGAATACATGATCCTACTGTGCTGAACCTCTCAACATGAACCAAATGTTGTATTCATGGCCCAACTGAATCAACTGGTGCATTAATGACCCGACTATGCTGAGCCCCTCAACATGATCCAATTGCTGTATTCATGGTTCAGCTGTGCTCTGCCCATCAACTTAAACAACTAGTGCATTCAGGGTCAAACTGGTGAGCCCCACTACATGAACCATTGGCTGCATTCATAGTCAACTGTGCTGAGCCCCTCAAAATGAAGGAACTGGTAACTTCATGGCCCAACTATGCTGAGTCTCTCAATCAACCAACTAGTACATCCAACTGTGCTGAGCCCCTCAACATGAACCAAGTGGTGCATTCATGGCCCAACTGTGCTGAGACCCTCAATATGAACCATGGGGCGTATTCATAGTAGAGCTGTGCTGAGCCCCTCAAAATGAAGCACCAGGGGCATTCATAGTACAATTGTGCTGAGACCCTCAACATTTTGGCATGGGTGACAAAGGACGACAAAAGCAATGAGACAACAGAGCAGAAGGACTATTTAAAAAGACTAGGGTCTTTGGTGCTTGGAACTGGGAGTGCAGGTATAAAATAAGGATGGGAACACACTCAAACTGCCGTTGGTTTTATATTAAAATTTTCAAAGAAACAAACAGAACAGATTATCCTTCATACTACTCCACTAAAATATAACCTAATGGAAATTCATTGTTTTCTCATTTCAAACATAGGGTCTTTTAATTTTGAACTAATGTATGATGTATGTTTATATAGGATGTGTAGGATTACTTTTTTTCCCAAACCTCCAAAACCCATACTTTACTTGGTACAACATATCATGATTTACATCTCTTTCTTCTCTGTATGATCATAAAATGACTGTATCTGTTTCATTTGTGTGTGTGTTTATAAGAACAAGATAAAGAGAAAGAGAGAGAGAGTGAGAGAGAGTGCTTGCTTATACAACAAAGGCCAACCTCAGGCATCATCCTAAGGAACATGATCTCTATTGAGACAATATCTCTCATTGGCCAGATCTCACTGGATAGGCTATCTTGGTTGGCTACAGAGCTCCAAGGATCTGCCCATCTATGCCACTCCAGAACTGGGATTACAAGTGTGGACCACCTACCCTTCATTCATCTGGGTACTGGCTAACAAAAGAAGTTCTTCGTGCTTTTGAGGCAAGCACTTTACTGATTGAGCCATCTCCCCAGTCCTCAAATAATGGTAAGCAACCAAGTTCTTAACAGAGATTTCTGCAGAATGTATTCATCCAATACTTTCACAGCCATCTAAATTGAAATTTTTTGTGATACACATTTTACTCTAATAAAGGTTGAAACAAAAAGCAAATACAACCTAAAGACCAAATAGAAACAAAAGAAGTGAACAGGCCCGTGAGATTCATCTGTGTAGAGATTAAGTCCTGCTGTGGACATGTGTTGTAACTTCTTCCTCCATTAGCATCATGAGATCCTTAGAGACTTGTACCAACGACACGGACCAATTTTTCTAATTATGAGTTCTGTGCAATGAGACTCAAAGGTCATGTAGCAGACATCAGCATGGCCATCTCTCAATGCCTGCAGCTTGATATCTCCAGTAGATCTGCTCTGCACATACCAACTTCTCCATGGTTGTCTGAATAGGAAGTTCCTGTCACGCAGTGTTCTCCTCAGTCCTGAGGTCAGTCTGAGGTGTAAAATCAGCAGCATACTCTTGAAGCAGACACAATCATGGCCCCGTGGAGAGACAGCATGATTCAGTAAGTGCAGGGGAACTCATGAATGAGGGAAGTGCTGTGAAAAGTATTACTTCTTTTCATGGTGATAAACATGAAATCTTGAATAACCAAAGGGTAACATACAGATTTGAAATATGTCATTTATGTGGAATGTGAAGTTTGTGTTCTTGGTTGT
Source organism: Zapus hudsonius (assembly GCA_004024765.1). Taxonomy (NCBI): domain Eukaryota; kingdom Metazoa; phylum Chordata; class Mammalia; order Rodentia; family Dipodidae; genus Zapus; species Zapus hudsonius. The sequence goes on along the minus strand of PVHP010020517.1, from coordinate 23,532 downwards.
AGTGTAGAACCATAAATCACATCTAAATATATCTTTGCATCCACACTTTTAAGAGTTTAAAATGCATTTTAAACTAATAAATTAATGAATGAATTCTTTGTACTTAATGTGATGTGTGTAGTATATGCAGGTGTTTGTGTTCATGTGGGCCCTTGTGCACTCCTGTGTGGTGGGATGCATTCGCCTGTCATTGCTGGAGGGGAATGTGTTCTCTCTCTATCCTTATACCACTGATTCATTTTTATTTGTACCTGATCCTCTTACTGATCCTAGAGAGTGTTTTATTTTGTGTGAACACTCATGATTTTCCAGTCTCTGCTCTCCACAGGACTGGGATTACAGATGTGCAAGGTCATTTCCAACTGTTTATGTGGAGCAAGTATTTCCAGCTTCCACAGACCCTCATGCTTGCACAGAGAGTGCTCTTAACTATTGAGCAATCTCTCTAACCCTTTCATTTTATTGGCAATTACTCTAAATGTATACAACCTTTAAAGATCATTGTCTGATCCCATTGTATTATTTTGACCACTTTACACACTCCCTTCCACTGAACACCTTCTTAGTCTCAATTAGTCTTATTTATACTTTGATGAATTTTTGTATGTGGGTATGATTCCCTTGACTTTAATTAGGATTGCCAGCATGGGCACTAGTGGGGGATGATTTACCAGAACACGTGGGTCCTAACATCGCCAATACTAAGCCAGAACATATCTCCCATCACCCAGCCACCACTTACTGCCTGTCACTCCTCACACGAAGAGCTGGGTCAATCAAACTCACCATGTAAACCACGTATGGAGTTATATGTCTATTGTCCCATCACTTGGGAGGAGGAAGCCAGAAGATCAAAAGGTCAGAGTCATTCCCAGAAGTATTTGAATTCATGGCCAACTTTATTTACATGAAACCCTTCTCAACTAATAGAATAAAAAAGAAAGCAATATAAAACTGTCAAAAGTATATATTAGTATTTAATTGGTTTGTCTGATGCCAGGATAACAGTATTTTAAGATACAAATCTGAATATATTGCTAATGTCAAGCACTACCTTGCAATTTTACATTTGTCTACAGACAGTTCATAATGCAGTTCTCTTAATTATGTCATCATTGGTGCTCATTTCTATATGGGGAAGTTCTCCATGTGTGTTGATTAGAGTTAGTGTTATTTCTTTCATTTTCTCCTAACTGAATGAACTGAAGTTACATTTCTACCAATTTAATTGAGCAGAAGTGAGAGCTTTGGTCACTGTAAAGGATGGTAGAAAAGAAAATTTATGAAGGCATCCTGAAGAGAAAACTCAGAAATTGATACCTGGGAAATTCCCTGTAGCTAACATCTTCAACCAGAAAGGAGACGGTCTATCAGAAAAACAGTGATGCACTGTCAGCATCTCATTAAACAATATTGTATCAATAAAAACAAAATGTTGTTTTATCCTTTAGATATTTGTGAGAATATAGATTTGACAATATAGATTTCAGCTTTTAAAGCTACTTTGAATTAAATTTTAGTTCTAGAAAATGGGTTTCATTGTGACATTTTCAATCATATTTATTAATTTGCTTTGCTCATATTTCCCCACAAAGAGTACATTTAAAATATAATTTTTATCATCTAATTATGTTAATTCATCTGCTGGCAGTGTTCAATAATGTCTTGCTTGTTGTGGTCTGTTGTCATTAATAATGTCCCATTAATTACTCATTTATGTGTCTTACAATTTAAAGTCTACCAAAGTCAAGAATATGGGCACTAAAATGAATGCTGAAATAAAATGAAACACAATTCTTTGAGTGATAATAAAATAAAAAGAAAAATGATTAATATTTTATGACTTAAATATAAATTCTTAAGGAATGGAAGTAGAAAATGACAGGGATTGTTGAAGTCAAGGACAAAACTATTGTCAGACTATATATACAACCTCTAAATGATATTAAAACTAATTTTGTTATAGATTGTACAATTTTAGTTGTAATGGGGTATACTTACAACAATATGCTCTATGGGATTTTCATAGCATACAATAAAGTGACTAGTTCTAGATTTCCTTGAGACTTTTTAAATTTCAAAGACCATCTTTCTGCTCTTCACAGGAGACTAGGCTGTGCTTTACTGTGAACATAAATTTCATATCTCTAATATTCTTAGTCTTCTATTTTCCTCAATATACTGTCTCCTATACTGGTATGTGTTTAAGAAGGTTTTTCACAGCTAATAAGTATTGCTGATTGGGCCTTGACCTCAAGTGTAAATAATTCATGTTAGTGCTTGTTTAAAAGTATATACACCTGGGGTTGTTGTAAGGCAGGATGATGGTGAGGTTGAGAATAGCGTGGGCTACTTGCTGAGATGAAGGAAGATGAAGTGTATAACAAGACAAGCTCTCCAGTGATGGAAAACAGAATAAAACACCACTTAATAGAGATGAAGAAACAAATGAACACCAAAAACAAGCACAAAATGATATATAATCTTTAATTCAAATGAATAAATATGAAATCTGAGGCTGGAGACTGCTTGAACCATGATATGAATACCATCCTGGGCAACATAGTGATATGTCATCCTGAAAAACAGACAATATCTATTACATTTGTGTGCTGATGTATCTCCCCCTTGATCTACTCTGTGGACAATGTGGCTGCTTATTATTTTCCTTCCTCTTATCTTTTCTATTTGGCAGGTGCACCAGTGATACACAAGCACAGAATCTAACCTACATGACAGAGTTCTATCTCTTGGCCCTCTCAGAAGACCCAGAATTGCAGCCCTTCCTCTTTGGACTGTTCCTGTCCATGTACCTGGTCACAGTGCTTGGGAACCTGCTCATCATCCTGGCTGTCATCTCTGACTCCCACCTCCACACTCCCATGTACTTCTTCCTCTCCAATCTGTCCTTGGCTGACATTGGTTTCATCTCCACCACTGTCCCTAAGATGATTGTGAATATCGAAACTCACAGCAGAGTCATTTCCTATGTGGGATGTCTGACACAGATGTCCCTTTTTATAATTTTTGGATGCATGGATGTTATGCTTCTGACAGTGATGGCCTATGACAGGTTTGTAGCCATCTGCCACCCTCTGCATTACTCATTTATCATGAACCCTCGTCTCTGTGTCATCTTAGTTCTGGTGTCTTGTTCACTTAGCTTCTTAGATACCCAGTTGCAACTCTTCACTGCACTACAGATCAAGGAATTCAAGGATGTGAGAATTCCCAATTTCTTCTGTGATCCTTCTGAAATCCTCAATATTTCCTCTTCCAATACCTTAACAAATATCACAGTTAAATATTTGGTTAGTATCTTATATGGTATTTTCCCCATCTCAGGTATCATTTTCTCTTATTATAAAATAATTTCCTCTATTCTTAAAGTCTCATCATCAGGTGGGCGGTATAAAGCCTTCTCCACCTGTGGGTCTCACTTGTCAGTGGTTTGCTTATTTTTTGGAACAGGTATTGGAGGGTACCTTGGTTCAATCATATCACATTCTGCAAGAAACAGTGGTGTGTCATCGCTGATATACACTGTAGTCACCCCTATTCTCAATCCTTTCATCTACAGCCTGAGAAACAAGGACATCAAACTATCCCTTAGAATGCTCTACAATAAAATGTTCTAATCCCCAAACATATGACATTTATTGTAATGCTATTTTGAAAAATTAATAAAACTTAAAATATAGACCTATAAACCTTTCCTATTTGATCACATAATTTTAATATTTCAATGTCCATGTTTTAAAATTTTTATTTATTCATTTATTTATATATTTGCAAGCAGTGGTAGAGGGAAAAGGAGAGAGAGAGAGAGAAAGAGAGAGAGAGAGAGAGAGAGAGAATATGCAAAATCTCCAGCCTGGCCATAATTTGTGACTAGGTTTCATTGAAGAATGGTGTCTATCACATTTTGGTGAAATGTGTGGAAATTTTTATATTGTTTTATTTTCATCAACATATGTTAATTATGTATATAATATATTTTATTATATCACTCTCCTATATATAAATACAGTATACTTTAAAATCATATAAACTCCAATTTCCTTTTCTAATTCCTTCCCCTCTTATCCTCTTCAGTGTGGGGACATTTCTAAGTGAGTAATAATCTCAGCCTCCTGAGTCCTGGGATGACAAGTGTGTGCCAACATGTCTTGTGTAAAATGTTGTGCTTAAGTTATTTATATTTTACTGTAATAAAAATTTGACATAAAATTATGAGGAACTTAATGAGCAAACGAGAAAGAAGTAAATTTTGCAGGTTTATTCTCCCTAGTAAGGAAAGAACTACAGACTTTTCTAGAAATTAATTTTCTGTTCTTCTACCACTGTTGTAACAAAATCATCATAAATTAAGATAGGTTGGCATAGTTTCTGATAATTGTGAGACCTGTACTTGAGGCTGAGAGATTATGCAATGTTTAATGATCTGTCCCTTCCTCAACTCTGTTTTGCATCCACTGGCTCATTCCTGTTTTCCTTCCCTATATATTTGTTTCCATGAGGAAGTTCATGTCTGTCCTCATGTGTATATGAATACAGAAGACAGTGACTACAATATTAATGGGACCCCGTCTTGTGAGAGGTGGGATCTGCCCTGCTTGATAATGTTCCACAGAAGATGTAATATAACCCAGTATGTGCCCAAGGAGACCAAGATCAGAATAAGGATCTGTAGGAAGCACTGTCTCCTCATCACCAGGACAGACATGGCAGCTTGAATAGCATGATGGTTAGGTTTTGTTGTCTATTTGGCCTGTTAACAATCCACAGTAATCCTGAATATGGTGGAGCAGATTACCTCCAAGTTGAAGAAGGAAAGGAGGCTCAGAGGATTCAGAAAGTCATGTTAGCTAGAAACAAACACCCTGTCCTGGGTGGGCAGTGCAAGAAGGAAATTCCAGAAACTAAAGAAGTCAACAAGTCTGGGAAAGGGTCGCAAGACCTGGCCCTAAGGCTATATAAAAGGGAAGGAAATCTGCCCCAGTCACCAGCCTGTATTGATGTGTTGTGTGGTGTTAGTGATGGGTTCTCTCTCTCTCTCTCTCTCTCTCTCTCTCTCTCTCTCTCTCTCTCTCTCTCAAAGGGGGCAAGCCTCTTTTGACATTATGGAACTTCCACTGAATCTATAACTTCAATAAATCCCTTCCTCCCATGAATGTGTCTGGATAAAGGTTCATCCCAGCAGCATATAACTATGAAGAATAGCAAGATGGGAGAATGGAAATCTACAAGGTTACCTGGAGAAGATTTTTTAAACTATATTTTGGTCCTGGTGGGAGTCCAAAAAAAATCTCTGTAAAATTATGTTTCAGTTTCACATGGATTATTCTTCTCAAAGACACAGTATCCTTGTTGGTGGAAAATTGGTTCTTTGAACTGTTTCCTAGTCAGGAAAATAGGTTGTTAAGATGATGAAAAAGACAAGGAAAAATGATAGTAATCATAACATCTGCACTGTTCTGAGGGCTTCCATAATTCATGTCCTGATCAATATCTTCAATGAAGATTCATGTACTGAACAGTCCTGGAATTATGAGTGCTCACATTATCATTCTCTTACAAAAATATCAAATACCACATTAATATAAACTACCTGAGTATGGTGGTTTACATCAATTGTCAATTTGACAGGATCTAGAATCACCTGGAAGGGATTGTGTAGATTAGATTACCCCTGGGTATATCTGTGAAGAATAATCTCGATTAGGCGAATTGAGGTTGGAAAACCCACCTTAACACTGGGCAGCACCATTCCATGGGTCAGGGATCTGGAATGTACAAAAGGGGGAATGCTATCTGAGTACTAGAGTTCATCACTCTCTGCTCCCCAATTGTGGGCTGAATGTGATCAGCTGACTAAAAGTCTTGTAGACATGATAAATAATAACCTGGAATTATTAGCTGAAATAAAAACTTCCCTCCCTTAACCTGATTTGATCATTTATTTTGTCCCAGCAATGAGAAAGTAACTAATACACAATGGTACCTTTTGAGGTAAAAAATATTTAAGTCATAACTTTATCACACTTTCTGAATATGACAGACACCATCTACCAGGAGAATCCAGGAAAGTTGTCATTGGAAAACCCAACCAGCCCTTTCACTTCCTGTCACTGTAAGAGGAGAGCCCTTGCTCCCCATACTGTCCTCCCTTCTGGGTAAATCAGGAATGAGTAGTGTTTTGTGCATGCTGTTTCTGTAGTGGAAGAACAGCTATAGAACACAGACAAGGATCACATAAAATATAGACACTTAATTCTGTGCAGACCTTGATCCTTCCCCCCCCCCCCGTGTGTGTGTGTGTGTGTGTGTG
>PVHP010020517.1:0-17101 GCA_004024765.1 Zapus hudsonius | reverse complement strand
TGTTATTGTTATATTGTTCTTTTTAGCCACTTAATCTCACCAGAAAAGTTTCAAACCATGTTGATAACATTTCTAGCCTGTAACCTATAAAGAGATCAAAGATATTTCTTAGGTGTATGTTTGAATAAGGCCTTTAAACTTTTACCTAATTTTTCCTAAATATGGTAAAGAAAGAAACAGTGTATCTGGCTGCTAGATAATGAGCATTTAATTATGAATCAGCCTGTGTCACTTAGAAATTTTGTGGCATAGGGCAGGTTGTCATTGCCCCTGAGACTCAGTATCATGTGATACACCATTCAACTCAAATATCCTCTCTCACAATTTTGCTACTTCTACTATAAGGAAAATTATTTATGTTCTAAACTGTATGTATATAGTGTATTTTGAGAGGGATATTTATTTTCTTCAATTTCTGGCTTCTGGTAGCTTAACCCTAAGGCTATTTCTCCCCTAAGGGGGAGAAAAATCCCTCTCTCCCTTCTGCCTGTATTGTTGGTGTATGCATGGCATTGGTGAAGGGTCTCTCTCTCTCTCTCTCTCTCTCTCTCTGCTTGGACCTATGAAAAGGGCCCAGCCTCTTTTATCAATATTGAACTTCCATGGACCTGTAGCTTCAATAAATCTTTTCCTCCTATAAACTGTACCTGGTATGGAGGCTCATCCCAGCAGTGTGGAGATGGCTATGACAGAAGGTATCACCAAGCCCATTTTAAAGCTATACTACAAAACCTTAATAACAAAACAGCATGGCACTGGCATAAAAAGAGACAGGACAATTGAACAGAATTGAAGACCCAGTTATAAGTTCAAGTAATTACAATTACTTGATCTTGAGAAAGGTGGCAATATCATACACTGGAGAAAAGACATCATCTTCAGTAAATGATTCAGGACAAATTGGATAGCAACATGTAAGAAATTGAAACTGAATCCACTGTTCTCGCCATGAAGAAACCTCAACTCTAATTGGATTAAAGACCTTAATATAAGACCTAAAACTCTTAAATGCCTGGAAGAAAAAAGATGGGGAACTCTGCACCACATAAGAAAGGTGAAAAAACTTCCTGAATATTACCCCAGTAGCACAGGAAATTAAACAATGACACAATCAATGGGATCTCATCAAACTAAAAAGCTTTTGTACAAAAAAAATACCACCTTGAGCCACTTCTCAAAATATTCTCTCAAATCATCATTTATAGTTTCAAAGCTCAGACCAATGAGCAGTTTCCTCAATTCTCTGGATCATTTCCATCTTGGTATTCCATTATGAGACTGGACTGTCTTCTTCCAACCCAAGTGAAATGAGGGACCTGGTGGCATTAATTTTTTAATTTTTATTTATTTTTAATTTTTTTCTGATGAAGGGTCTCACTCTAGCCTAGGGTACCAGAAACTCACTCTGTCATTCAGACTGGCTTTGCAGACCCTCCTACTGAGCCTCTTGAGTGCTAGGATTAAAAACATAAACCACCATGCTTAGCTAACTTATTTTTTATAACTCAAAAGTATAATCATGTTTTTCAGGACAGTCCAGTGAAATGACTATGATTTCTACATATGATTTTTATCATGAAAAATTAGTTTTCTTAGAGTTTTTTTTTATTTAATGCAGTCAAAGCAATGTAAGTAGTTCACATTGTAAGTTTTTGAGGTGCATATTTTACCACAATAGAGTTGAAGATTAGAAGATGGACCAGAAAGAACAAATATGAGCATAAGTGAACAGGTCCCATGAGATTTATCTGTGTAGAACGTCTAATTGTGTTGTGGACATTTGTTATCACCTCTTCCTCCATTAGTATCACAAACTCCTTTGAGACCTGAACCCATAAGATGGACCAATTTTTCTAATTATCAGTTTGGTGCATTGAGACTCCAAGTTCCTATAGTAGTTAATAACAAGGCAATCCCTTTGTCCTTTCAGTTTGTTGTCTACATTTGAGCTACCTCTGGATATGACACCTCCTCCATGGTTGTCTGCAGTACAAAGCTTCTCTTTGACACAGTTCTCATCAGTACTAAGGACACAGTGTGAAATGTCACAGACACTCAAGTATCCTTGGATGCAGTGCCCTGGATCATGGCCCAGTGGAAAAGCAGCAGAATTCAGTAAGTGCAGGAGGAACCAATGCCTGAGGGCAGTGCTCTTGCAAGAATTATTTCCTTGTCATGAGCATAACATGACAACTTGAATATCTAGTAGACAAGTTACTACTTTAATCTAATCATTAATGAGGAATGTGAAGTTTGTGTTCTTGGTTATATTACAGTACTAGAAATCACATTCAAAATCATCTATGACCCATCCATTCTTTTAGTCTAAATTTTAAGTTCAATTTATTTTTATTGACAATTTTTATTATGTATACAGTGTATTTTTATTACAATCCCATTTCATTACCTTCTCTTGATATTTGTTCACATTAATTATCTCTTCTTTCACTCAACCCCCTTTTCCCTCAACTAGTCTCCCATCTAACGGGATGTCTTTCATGTGGGTGTGATCCATTAAATTTCATTAGGATTACCTGCATGAGCATGGGTGAGGGACAATCAACCAGATCATGTGGGTTCTAGCAGTGGCTACACCACGGCAGAAAGCTTTTCCCACTCCTCCAGTCCTGCAACTGCCCATAACTCCTCAGGGAGGGATGGCAACCTTTACCTTCCTGCATTGTCCTTGTGAGGAATGCTGATGGACCCAGAACTGTGTGGGTTTGTTCAGGTTTCAACACTCACTGCACCCATATTTTTGGTCGCTATAAATATTTTATTTACACTAGTAGCACCTAGATCTTATAAAATGATTTCTAAGCAATGTACATGTTTTGAATGGATATGAAAAGAATGAGGAGGGGATATTTTTTTTTAAATTTATTTATTCATTTTCAAGCAGAGAGATACAGGAGATAGATGATGAGAGAGAGAGAGAGAGAGAGAGAGCACCAAGGCCACCACCTTGTGGATCTGGCCTATGTGGGTACTGGGGAATTGAACCGGGGGCCTCAGGCACTGGAGACAAGTGCCTTAACCGCTGAGCCATATCTCCAGCCCGAGGAGGGGATATTTTTGAGAGCTTCATAAATTCTAGGCTCTGGGAAGTGTCTTTCCTGTGATTAGCTGCATTCCATCTGCCTTATTTTTCAAGATTTAATAATGTCTACATTATGACTCTCATTATCTTACAAGAAATGAAAGAGCACATTATTATGATGTAACCTGTTATAGGGTGTTAAACAGAAATTGATGAATCGCTGGTTTCAAGCATAAGTGATACCTGGAAGCCTGTCTACTTCACAACCCAGCAAGTAATTTTACTTCCTGTCATCACAGAAATAAAGCCCTTTCTCCCTCTACTCTTCAAATGTTTTGGCCAATCACAGAACAGTGGGGTGGATGCACCAGCTCTATCCATTGTAAGATGGGCAGCTGTGAATCGCAGGCAATGGTCATGGAAAGTGCATATGGGATTACTCTGCACAAATCTCTCTCTTGCTGTCAGCCAGGAATATTGCTGCAGCTTTTCACAATCTTTCTTTATGTTTGCTTTCATCCACACTACCTCAAAGGAGACATGCCATATCTCAATTTCATTCTTACTTAGGGGATTGGACAGGTTTTAAACATGTACCTCAGCTGTACCTGTGGTAAAGACTTCAAGGTCTCCTGTTTAACACTTTCTTTTCTCTGATAAACGATGGATGAGTGTCATGCATCTGACCTAACTTCTCATAATTTAAAGTTGAATCCTGTCAACTTTATTTACCACTTCTGACACAAGAGCAGTTTGTCAGTATTTTTGAGACTCAGCATTGTCATCTGAGTATATTTTTAGTTGAGATAGCTAGGTTGGGCACTGCCAAGATACAATGAATATTTATATAATGGATAATGGATCTTTCATATGGATTTAAAGTGTGCTACATATATAAAATTAAGGAAAACTTTTAGAAATTATTTTTAGTAATAGGTTAAAAACTCAATTTTCAGGATCATTCCAGAAAAGTATCATCTGACTTGGACTTGCAATTTTTTGATGTCTATACTAGTATGGAATATGTTTTTCTTTGTGTATTTGCTTTTGTTTCAAGATGGATGTAAGGGTTTATAAAAAATATTTAGAGATACATAAATCAATTATGGCATGGAAATATTGACATGTGCAATCCCCCCACCAAAGAACTCATCACATCTGCTATCTTTGGAGATAATTGCAAGAAAGTAAACTTATGAAGAAATACCACAAATAAAATGTAATGGGTACTTATTTAGATCTCTGTGAAATAAAATTTCAAATGGAAATGTTCTTAAATGCTAGTAAGTAGCTAAAGGTGGTAGATCTTATCAATAATAATGATAATATCCATAGAGAATTTTTAAATGCTAGGAATGTTTTAAGACAGTGGTTATAAACTTTGTTTTATAAAAAAAATAAAAAGGGCAGGGGATGTAGTTAGGTGAGAGGAGTGTTTGTCTAGAATGTAGTAATCCCTGGATCAAGTATATCATTTGGAAGGCGGAAGCAGGAGGACCAGAAGTAGATGAACTACATAGTGAGCTCTAGACCCTGTCTCAAAAACTGGAAGACAAAAAAACAAGAACTTCAAAAATAGATATTAGTATTTGATTGGCTTTCATGTAATAACAGGTGACTAAGTATTCATATATATATTGATAACAAGGTTGTGAATCCCTTCATATTTTTGCAGAAACTTTCTTTTTTTTAAATATAAATTTATTGTCCATAATGAGTTACATTATTTAGTGGGCAAACCATGACTTGTTATCCCAAATTCTCCAACTCCCCCCATCCCCCTCCCTGATCAGTTGGATATCCTCCTCTGTGGCCTATCTGTATTAGTCCTTGTGGCAAGGGATCCTGGATATCCTAGTACTCAGCCTGGTCTTCCTGGCCCAAGTGTGTTGTTACTGATGGGTGCCATGCCTCTGGACCATCTCCCCCACCACGGCTCTCACAATCTTTCCACCCCCTCTTCTGCTCAGTTCCCTGAGTCGTGGTGGGTGTGTATTAAGGCTGTCTTAATGTTGCGAGTTTAGGGGTCCTTGTATCACAAATCCTTGATTTCTGTCTCATTGGCCTATCCTGTGTTGATTGAATGGCTGTGGTTATAGGTCCCTTGTTCATCTGTCATTGTCTGCTGGGTTCCCTATGGATCCTCCACGATATGACTGTGGTGGCTCCTCTCTTGCCAGGATCTCGGCCATCGGCCTACAGTTGGTAGGGTTGGTAGGGTTAGATGGGCCACAGCTCTCTCGTTGTATCCTGAAAAACACAAACACATTTGGCTTATCCTGAGTTGGTTGAATGGCTGTGGCTATGCAGAAACTTTCTTACAATTTTTTTTCATTTATATAATCACTCTTCTAGTTTCCATATGAGAAAGTTGTTCATGTGTGTTTACAAGAACTAGTGTGCTTTTGTCTTTTGCCTTTTTTATCAATTTAAGGCTCTTAAATTATGTTTTAAATAGTTTATTTATTAATAAGAGAGAAAATGGGCCAGGGTCACTAGCTAGAGCAGAGAAACTCTGGACACATGTGTCAGTATGTGCATCTAATATTACTTGGGTAATATGGTATCAAGCCCAGGGTTTCAGGCTTTCTGAGGAAACATATTTAACCTCTAAACCATCTCTCCAGTCCCTATTTTCCAATTTTAAATTGGGTGAATGGAGATTTTTTTATGACCGTATAGGAAGGTGGATGAGAAAATCTAGAAGCTACCATGAAGACCTATGGACTGAACCCTGTGCTCTGGGGGCTTCCCTCTAGGTAATGTGCTCAACTAAAAATCAGAGGGTCTGCCATCAGAAGACAGTTATGCACTGTTAAGAACTCATTAAATATACTGAACTAATGAAAGCTAAGTTCTGGTTTCTCCATCAGCTATTGTTGCGGTTGAAAAAAACCCAATAAATCTATTTTCAGGTTTAAGAACATTTTATTCACTCCTAGTTGTTTTAAAAATTGTTTTCATTGTAACATTTTCATACATGGACTATTTTGCTTTACTCCCCAGTATTTTAAATTTTAAAGTCAATTTTTCATCCTTAAATCATACTCCGTCATCTCCAGGTACAGTGTTCACTAATGTTAAGTTTGTGGTCTGATATCATCAATAATGTAGCATTAAGTATTCATGGGTCTCAAAATTTGAAGTATAACAAAGTCAAGGTGAATAGCAATACACTGAATGTTGAAATAAAGCACAATGTACCCCAAGTCTTTGTATGTTATTAAGGAAATTTTTAAAAACAGATTCTGCTCAGGCTTTCCATACTGAGTCTTTACCCATTGGGCTTAAATATGATCTAGATAGTGCTTAATGTGTGAGCCTTGTTGCTTTAAGAGACAACCTTGTCTTAAGAGAAAATATTCTGCCAAGTGTGCTGAATATAACTAGGGACATGTCCCAGATGTCTTCAGCAGCTCAATTTTCTACTTAGATAAAAGTGCCACACTAAGTTATTGAGACTTTAAATCAATGTTAATACATTAAGATTTATTTTTTCAAGGTAGTGTCTTACTCTCTCCAGGCTGACTTGGAACTCACTGGGTAGTCCCAGGCTCACCACAAAGTCTCAGCAATCCTCCAATCTCTGCCTCCTGAGTGCTGGGATTAAAGCATGCATCACCAAACTCAACTATTATTTTTTTTACTGTTTTCTTTTGCTATTTCTAGCTCACTGAAATATATTAATAAATGGTCATGTGGCATTTAAAAGTTTTGGATTCTATGAACGGTGGGTGTCTCCCTGTCTCAGACACAAACATATTTAATGTTTACCTCAATACTCTTCTGAGACAGTCTGCACACCCTGGCTATGTACAAGGAAAAGGAGAATGGCAAGTACCTCAAAAGGTTAATATAAATGGAATTCAAATTCAAATATTCTTAATGTGCTCATAGATTTGTCAATGTAAAGGTTGGAATTCAGTTATGGCTGTTGTTCTGCTCTTAGTAACAGTTATAAAATTTCAATTTAGCTGGGCATGGTGGTGCACACCTTATTGCAGCACTCCTCTGGAGTGAGGCAGAGGTAGGAGGGTCAGCATGAATTCACGGCCATTCTGAGACTACATAGAGAATTTTAAGTGAACTTGGCCTAGAGTGAGACCCAACCTCAAAAAATCAACTAAACAAAAATATTCTATTTAAAATGTTCAACAGGGTCATGTACTTTTCTAAATCTGCTAGGAAAATGTGAGTCTTAACAAACTCAAGATTTATTAGTTACTGATTCTTTTATGAAAGTGCATTTAAGCTTCGTTTTTAGAGTCCTAATTATGTTAGATAGTCTTATCATTTATTGGTTTTATCATAATGGTCTATAATAGATATGATATAGTTTCATTCATTATGACTTTTGTTGTTAAGGAGGCTCCCCCACCATATCCTGATAACCTCTGTGTTTTCTTAAGTTTAAGTCATGTTGAGGGACTCCACTCACAAATCTTGGGTCAAAGTGAGTTAACCCCAGGCTATCATGCTATATAATCTGTTACTTACAAACAATGCATAAACTGTTTGATATCTCTCTTAAGATTTATGCATTTTAATCATCATGGACAATAAAATAACAAGCCATGAAATTGTTTTATGTTAATTGATTTAACCACTTAAAATTGCACAGGTATGTAGATGTACTGTAAGGTGATAAATTACAAGAAAGAGGTTTCTATGCTTTTAGATTTAAATGTCTTATTCATGCTTGCTGTACTGCTAGATGTTCTTAAGTATAAACAAAATGCTGTTTCACAAAAGAGTAATGAAACAATTCTCAATTTTCTGGAAGACAAACACTATAGCTTCAGTGCACAGTGCTCAACTCTGCCAAGGCGCTATAAAATATTTGAGATTGATTTTATCAGGGATGACTTGGGCATTAGGTGGAAAGATACAAAGCCCATTGTCTCCTGACCACTTCCTGGGACCCTCAAACATCTTGGGAAATTCTTGAGAGTCAAAAGTAATGCACATTCCAATAGAAAATTGCTCAAGAGTCAGAGGCAGGAAGACCATGAGTTTGAGGCCAATCTGCCTATGGACAATGAATGCAGTACCTTTCATAAATCCCAAGACTACTTAATTTATTTTGGAGTATGATTGAACTATGTATATTCTTCTTAATGATGTCAGGCCTCTTATCCTCTAAGGGAAAATTCTGCCCAACTGATAATTTCCTCCTAAGATATCAGGTTTGTGGGGGAGAAGGGAAGTCTGGCTATTTAAATAAAATCTTGTCTTCACTAAATCCATCTGCCTACGAGATATACCCTTTAAAATATAGACTGGTTGTTTTAAGTTTTTTTTTTGGGGGGGGAGTTGTTTGCTTCTTTGTTTCAGTTTGTAGTTCCTTTACAGGACAAGCTATTAAATAGTCACTCTCAATGAGACAATAGAAAGTGCATCCCTTCTGTTTAGGCAATAATGCTCAACTAACACATCTGGTGGCTTTTACCAGGGAGTTAGAACTAAACAAGCATCAGAGGGTTAATATTTACTCTAATTCTAAAAGTGCCTCCTGGTTTCTTATAGTACTTCCCCTTCTGAAACTATAGTAATGCTCTACATAAGGCATCCGAATGGTCTGGATAAATCCTGAGGAAATTGGTTTGGCTGACCAGGCTTCCAAGGTCACTGCTGAGAGTCCAAATCTCTAAGAGAAAACAAAGGCACCTCTCCAATATTCTAAAGAGGGAAGAAAGGAATGAAGCCATTCACAAAGATGTGAGTTTGAACACACATGGTGCCTCCAGACAAAAGAAGCAAGCAGTGCTTATGTGAGGCTAATCAATAGATGTGAAGGCTTTAGCTGATTTTTAAAAATATTTTATTATTTATTTATTTATTTCAGAGAGATAGAAAGAGGCCGATAAATAGATAGAGAATGAGCACTCAGCCACTGTAAATGAATTCCAGATGCATGTGCCACCTTGTGCATCTGGCTTTATGTAGGTACTGGGGAATTGCATTTGGGTCCTTCTGCTTTGCAGACATGTGTCTTAATCATTAGCCACCTCTCCACTCTTAATAAAACAAATAATAATAAATAAATAATAAAACAAAACAAAAACATTTCTAGGTGGCTTAAATTTGTTGATAAAGATTAATTCCAGGACTGCTAGCATGTTTTCCTGTATTTGCAAATGTTAAGTAAGATATGTGCTTTCTTTTATTTAGGTATGGATTCCCACATCACCAGACAAATTAAGTTTTATGTTACAGAATAATCTTAACATTTTATACCATCCACTATTAAGTAGGTCCATTTTGTTAAAGATAGAAAGTCATCAGATATTCTCTATAGCCACACGTTATTTCAAGCTGGCATAAGTCTTTCTTAGAGTTCAGGAAGCAGATGTAGCAGCCAAAGTCAGTGAGTATATCAGGCAGGGTGAAAGGACAGCTGGTATTTTGGTTCCAAACTCCCAGATGAAGCAGGCACTAGGAAACTAGAGATTTGTAAATGATCCTGCAGCTCTGGTAATCCCCGGCTCCCTGGATTACAGAGGTCACAGAGAGACAAAGGAGGGACTCCAGGAGGTAAAGTCTGCAAAAGAGAGACACAGCAAGGAAAATACCCTCAATGCTTCCAAGTGAAACTTCATAATCAGCAAGGCCCCTACTCATCCCAAGAGGTGATACAAATGCTGAAGGAGCCCCAGGACTCCTTTCTTGTCTCCAAAAGTCTCTCCTAAAGAGCTGCAAATGGACCCTATATTTACAGTCAAATTTTGGCTACCTACTTGGTCTTGAACACCCTGAAAGAGAGTGTAAGCAGAGAGTGAAATATGCCTTAAAACCTTTGGGTAAAAAAGCTCAGGGAATTTCCTTTCTTAATTCTATAGGGCAATTGATGAAAGAGACACTTGCACAAACCTCGTGGCTTTAGATATGCTCATGGTGACTCTAATTGGAACCTGTGACGTTTTCAAGAATAAATGCTGTGCAAGTACTGTAATTCTGATAATGTCTTACATGCTTTACATGATGTACAGGAACAGATTCATGTTATACACCACGGTGTCATTTGGTGTAAAGCTTAAAAATGGATTTCTGTACCTTCTTGGTGAAAGAGAATTTTGTCTTTCATTTCTGGCAATGGTAAATCCGTAAGCTTTTTGGAGCTTGTGTGCTCAGCTGTTTTAACTTTATCTCATCTCATACACATTCAACTCCCATTGAGATGGTCATGTGACAATCTAACTCCATCTACCTGATTCCCTTGGATTGTCCTGAAAATCTACTATCAGGCCTGAAAGTCTACAAGAATGAGAACCCTCAAAATCCCCAATATACTCAGTGCCTGCTACCCACACCTCCTTTCGTTTTACTTTCTCTCCTCAACATCTTTACCCATGACTCTCTTCCCCCACTCTGTCAGTGTACTTTTGGGGTATCTTAGATAAATCCAATAAAGAGATATAGCAACTATCACTCCTAATGATTCCACTCAGTTGCAAGAATGCAGATCAGCTGACACCCCAATTACTTAATGACAAATTAGGATTGTTTCATCAGAGAAGGAAGTAAGTGCATTTGATGGTGACATGGCCCAAAAGTAAAAGGCTGTATGGAGAATGCCTGTGTTATTCTTATATATTTGCCCCAAAGGAATTTTCATAGCCTCCACTTTACTAGAGATCAGAAATATCAGAAGGGCTTGGTCTTTCCTTATCTCTTCTCAACATTTCCTAGAATATATAAGATTGCACCCTTTCCTGGAGGACTATGAAATGGGATGATTTTCCCTTTCCCAGATAAGCCTGACCTTCTACTTAGATACCTGGTATTGGGAAAGAGCTAACCGGCTCAGCTCCCATCCAGAAAATTCTCTAACAAGGTCCCAAGCTATGTCTCTTGGTGCACTTTCCATTTTCTAGAAAACACCTCTTGCCTCCTCTTCGGACAGTAGTATATATTTTTCCCCTCTTTTAGGCTTAATAAACTCTGTATTTATAAAGCCTTTCTAAACTTAAAAATACTTTAAAAATAATTACTATTTTATGACTGAAAAGTTTCATTTTATAAGATTTTAGTCTTTTAATTTTGATTAGTTGAGTGTCTTCTAAAAGAAGTGCATAAAATGGTTTTCCACAGGTGGGAAGTATTGCTGATGGTGTATGGACCACAAGTGAAATGCTTCATTTCTTGATACTTGTTTGGAATATGTACAGCTGGAGACAGAGTAAGGCAGGATGATGACGAAGTTGTGAAATCCTAGGCCTGAGTTCAAGGAAGATGAGCTCTGTAGCAACACAATGTGTCTAATAATACAACATAGAATAAAACAACTACTCTAAATAGAAAAAATAAACAATCTCCTCAAACACACACACACACACACACACACACACACAAAATGTATGTATTTGCTTGAACTATGACATCAAGACCATCTTGGGTAACATAATAATATCTCACATTTGAAAATTAAATATACCAGATATGTTATATTTGTGTTATAACGACACCTATCAGTTGACTTACTGTCTAAAAAATACTGCTACTGAAAAATCTCTTTTTTTCTGATCTTTTCTATCTTGAAGGTGCAGCAGGAATACAGAAGTACAGAATCTAACCCATGTGACAGAATTCTATCTCATGGGGATATCTGAGGACCTAGAAGTGCAGCCCATGCTCTTTGGACTGTTCCTGTCCATGTACCTGGTCACAGTGCTTGGGAACCTGATGATAATCCTGTCAGTCATCTCTGACTCCCACCTCCACACCCCAATGTATTTCTTCCTCTCCAACCTGTCCTTGGCTGACATTGGGTTCATCTCCACCACTGTCCCCAGGATGGTTGTGAACATCCAGACTCACAACAGAGTCATCTCCTATGTAGGCTGCCTGACACAGATGTCTCTTTTTGTCATGTTTGGATGTATGGATTACATGCTTCTGACTGTGATGGCCTATGACAGGTTTCTGGCCATCTGTCACCCCCTGAATTATGCAGTCATCATGAACCCACGCCTTTGTGTCATGTTAGTTCTGGTGTCTTGTTTACTTAGCTTCTTGGATATCCAGCTGCATCTTTTGGTTGCATTACTGAGTACCAATATCAAAGATGTGGAAATTCCTACTTTCTTCTGTGACCCTTCTCAAGTCCTTAATCTATTTTGTTCTGATGCTTTCACAGACCTTAGAGTTAAATATATTGTTAGTATCCTATATGGTATTTTTCCCATGTCAGGGATCATTTTCTCTTATTATAAAATAATTTCCACCATTCTGACGGTCTCATCAAAAGACTGGAGATACAAAGCCTTCTCCACCTGTGGTTCTCACCTGTCCGTTGTTTGCTTGTTTTATGGATCAGGCCTTGGAGTGTATCTTGGTTCAGTTGCATCACATTCTCCCAGAATCAATGCTGTGTCCTCACTGATGTACTCTGTGGTCACCCCAATTCTCAATCCCTTCATCTACAGCCTGAGGAACAAGGATCTCAAAAGTGCCCTGAGAAGGCTCTACAATAGAAAATTCTAACCTCAGGATATATGATGTCTATTTCTAATATTATTTTGAAAAACTAATAAAATTTTATTGGTATACCTATATTTTTATTTATTCACATGATTTTAGTAATTTAATAGCTTTAATTTCTTATGAAAGTTGTTTATAGAATTGTGGCTCTTGGGTTTTGGAGAAATGTGAATGAAGATATATTTTTAGCATTTATTAGCCTATATTACTTTCTGTTTTTCTTTCACTATCACTGACATCCTTCCTCTTCAGTTTGGTAAAATTTTTATGTGGGTAATAGCTTCATTCTGGATAGATGGGGGATTTTTGAGATGGGTGAGAATGATCACATCCCAATGTGAATATAATTAGTTCCTTTGGGTCCTGGATAGGTGACTTCTCAGTAAAGAGTGCTTACAGCTCAAAAATGAGGGCCTGAGTTCAATCATCATCACCCACCTAAAAAAAAACCCAATCATGGATAAACATGCTTATGAACTCAGAGTTTAACTGGATGGGAATAGAAAGATCTCTGAAGCTTCCTCGTCAGCGGGTCTGACTAAATGACAGGGAACTTGACATTAAGTGGGATAGTCTATCTTAAGAAAGATTGATAGAAGATCACACCACAATTTAACACCAAAATACTATATGCTACTATACATACTACACCCTTCCCCCGAAGTGAATCATTATTAATGCCACTGGAATGTGAAATAAACAGTCATCAAAGTTTAATAACTTGTTATAGACTAGGCACTTTCCAAAATGGTCGCAATCCCCAGTGTGTCCCACCTAGACCCAGAATCTTATGGAGACTTCTTGCTCACTGAATAGGCTGCTCTGCTTGCTAGTGAGCACTCCTCCCATGCCTACCCATCCCACCAAGTCCCAGTGTTGACCCTGGTTCAAGCACTACTGGATAGGAGATCAAGCTCATTTTTTGCTTTCCTGACTTTTTGGCCTGCCTGCCTGTACCCTCCTTGAGTAGGGACAACTAGAATAACACCTACCCAGATGGTAACACTCCACAATATTGGCATCCCAGAACTATGCTGGGACTGACTGTGCACTGAGTTGGCTGCTCAAATTCCAGGGAGTGCTCTTACCACACACACTGAGTCATGTGGAAAGAAGCCTGATGCATGATCAGCTGGATTGGGTATCAGAGCCTTTTGGAGTGATTCCCAGTGACAAACCCACATTCTCAGGCCCACCCTGAGTAACAGTGACTAGACTAGACCCTCCCTCCACTGGTTGTGCTTTCCACTGTACTTAGAGAAGATCCCTGTAGAGACTGCTTTATGCACTGACAAGGCTGTTTAGATTCCAGTGTTCCCAGCTCAGATCCACCTGTAGATCACATACCTGAATCAAGGCTGACAAGGATACTCACCACAGGCCACACTAAATCAAGATGGAAATCAAAAATTCCTAGAATTGAGTGAGAGTGAAAAACTTGTGGGACACAACAAACGAATGCCTAAGAACGACATTTAAGGTTCTAAATGCCTACTTTGTAAAAATAGAGCCATCTCAAATAAAGAGCATAGCCAATATTTCAAGGCCTTGGAAAAACAAGAGCAATCTTAACGTAAATGTGCCAGATGGAAACAAATATTCAAGATAGGGCAGAAATCTATGACTTAGAAATGAAGAAAATTATGGAAAAGCTGATGATACGCAGACCTGATTCTTGGAAATAGTAAACAAGGTTAATAAACTCCTAATCAAATTAATAAAAATTTAGATTAGATTGGAGTTTAAAAGGGAGATGTTTCATCAAATACCAATAAAATTGGGACAATCATAAGAACATATTTCAAAAACATGTATTATACCAAATTGGAATATTTGAAAAAATGGATGAAATGCATGACACATATTACCTAATAAAACTAAACCCACAAGAAATAAATTACATTAATACAACTATAATATGTAATTATATTGAAGGAGTAATTAAAATCCTGTCATTAAAAAAAAAGTCCTGGCCCAGATAGATTCACTGATGAATTCTATGAAACCTTTATTGAAGAACTAAGACCATTGCTTTTCAAGTATTTCCGAAAATCAAAAATTAACAAATGCCCCCTCACTCCTTAAATAAAACCAGCATCACACTAATTCCATAACCAGACAGAGACACAAGAAGAAAATTATGCACAAGTATCCTTGGTGAGCTTAGAAGCAAACATTCTCAACAAAATTCTTGCAAATGGAATCCAAAATCACATCAAATAAATAAACCACCTCTCTCAAGTAGGTCTCATCACAGGTATTCAGGAATGGGTCAACATATGGAAATCAATAAATATGATATATCTCATTAATAGACTAAAGGATGAAACCCATATGATCATCTCAATTGATGCAGAAAAGGACTATTGTATCTCATTAGATGGAGAAAATGCAAAATGTCTTCACCTAAAAAAAACACTGGTTAGCTGCTGGGTATGGTGGCACACACCTTTAGTCACAGCACTCAGGAGGCAGGGGTAGGAGGATCTCAGTGAGTTTGAGATACACCTGATACTACACAGTGAATTCCAGGTCAGTCTGGGTTAGAATGAGACCATACCTTGAAAAACCAAAATAATATTAACAGTAATAATAACCAACTGGTATTAGTAAGGACAAAGGGGCCATATGCCAGCATAATAAAAAATTTGTACAATAGACCTAATGCCCATTTCATATTAAATAGGATAAAACCTGTGGAAACATTGTTATTAAGTTCTGAAAAACACAAGGGTGTCCAATATCTCCCCTGCTATTTGACATCTACTTGAAGTTATAAGTCAAGTGGCAAGAGAAATTTTTTTAAAAAGGGTTAGAAAGTGGAGAGGAAGAAGACAAACTAGACTTATTTGCACATTACATGATTCTGTATTTAAGAGGCATGAAAAACTCCACCAACATCCTCCTAGAAATGCTAAACCCATTCAGCAAAGTGACACAAAATTAGTAGCCTTTGTATATAGCTATGACAAACATACTGATAAAGAATCTGGAAAACAGAGGAATACTTATATACTGCTGTTGGAGTGCAAACTTGTATCCCCACTTTGGAAATAAGTATTGTTAAGTTTCTCAAAAATCCAAAAATAGCTGGGCATAGTATTGTGTACCTTTATCCCAGCACTCGGGAGGTAGATGTAGAAGTATCACTGAGACCACATAATGACTTCTCTCAAAAAACAACAACAAAAACTAGAAATAGATCTACCATTTGATCCACCTATCCTAAACACTTGCACTTTATTACAGAAATACTTGCTCAGCCATGTTTGTTGTTCTATTCATGATAGCTAGGAAATGGAATCAGCCCTGATGTCCATCAACTGTTAAATAGATAATGAAGAAGATATGGATAGAGATGTTATCAATGTAAGGAAAAATGAAATTATGCAATTTGCTGGAATATGAATGGACCAGGAAAATATTATATTAAGTAAGGCTACTAGGCTAAATAAGACAAATAATACATAGTCTGTTTTATATGTGGATCCTAACCTGGAATATTTTGATTCATGATAAGTTGCAAACATTAGTAGTACTGTTTGGGAAGATAGAATGAAACTTGGAAAGGGAAGTGGGGAGGGATAAGAGGGAGGATAGTAGATTGGCAAGTGGAGGGAAAAATACATGGGGTGGAAGGGTCAGGGGAAGAGTAGAGATACACGAAACTGAAGGTGGCATGAATCTGTACATAGAAACTTACCACTTTGTTAGCTAATTAAAAGATATAACAGAGAAAGGAGAGAGATAGATAGAGAGACAGAAAGAGACTCACTTTACCCTAAAACCATAAACTGTTGCTGGTAAATCCCAGGGCCAGTATTGGGCTAACATGTGCAGGGAACTGTTGATCAGGATGGCGTATTAAGTCCCCCAAACAATGCGGGTCATTGCCAATGCAATTTGTTACCACCAGAGCTGAAATGTGAGATCCTATCGCTGAAGACACTACAGGCTGTGATCCCAGGACATGGACAGAACAAGCTGGAACAGAAACAGAAGCCATCTCCCTACTGTCTAGCTCACAAAGTACTATAAAGGTCTGTGGGTGCTGCTGTGGAATAAATGTTACCAACAGTGTAAACAAGCAGTTGATCCTGCAAGTTACAAAATCAAACAGTCTGACAAGATGCACCCATCAGTAGAACATAATAGATAATAACTCAATAGTAGAACGTAAGTTATAGGGAAATTAACCTTTTTATCCTTTGATGGAATATGAGGATCATCGATTTAGAGAATTACAGGTATTGAGAAAAAAATCAAAAGTTATGTCTGTCAAAAAAGCATCTAAAAGTCTATGTTTGTTCCCTTTGACTAATGCTTCTTTTTGTGGCGAGCTCCTCGAGCAGCGAGGAAGAATAACTACGACTCGAGGAGTCTTCTCAACACACTTTAATGGAGAGCCTTTGTTTGAAGGGGGGGAAGGAAGCGAGGGGCCCCGAACACTAAGAATCAGCCGCTTTTATAGGAAAAGAGACACGGATCGTCCCATGATTGGCTGGCTCCTGCTTGCCACCTCCAGGCGCCACGGGATTGGCTAGGGACAGTTTCTCAAAGCATTGCCTAAGGTGGAGTTGT
>PVHP010020516.1:0-30262 GCA_004024765.1 Zapus hudsonius | reverse complement strand
ACACTGGTGGCAAGAAAACTTTATGACTTCCCACACCCAATTTCCCCATCCAACTCCCCTTTTCCTGATCTACTGAATTAGAATAAATGTGTAACTAAAATTTAATTCTGTCCCTGTGTACAATTCTTTGGCATTAGAGGACAAGAACTTGGAGTAGGAGGAGGGCGAAGGGAGGATTCCAAAACTCCCCCCCCCCCCCGCGTTGGTTACTATCAATTAGCAGCAACCCGTATCAGAGGGACCCCAGTGGGTTAGGGACAGGGAGGAGGGAAATGGGGGAACTATCACAAGACTTGCTCATGCAATGTATCTAATTATTAACAATAAATAAGTTTATAAATATAAATAAAAGATAACACAAATTGCAGGCCAAAGAGCAAGAAGGATGTAAGCAGCTTATGTGAAGCCAGCACTAAATTCTAACATTCAAAGGCCAAGACAGGGAGTTACAGCATCCTGTAAGTAACATGGACACACGAGGCTGGAGTGAGAATCCTCTTCCAAATGACTTGATCAATGCTTAGATAAAGTCCTCCCAAATCTCAGCTTGCTGTGCTTTTCAATAAAATAAAAAAGGTATAATCAATGGTTAGAATATCCTCAAGAAGCATATTAAAATTTAGAGCTTTTGTAATGGAAAAAACAGGTAGCTGGATATTTTTTAAGGATTTCCCTAGGACCAAAGCAATTCTCATTTTGTATTTAATAAAACAGAAACCCTTACAATGACATTGCAGGTTTAATGTCCTCCGTTAAAGTCCTCCTCATTCAGCAAGAAAAACATTTTCTTTCCATCTTCATGTATAGTTATCAACCACGACCCTGCACCCCTGTCTGCTTGCCTGACAAATCGTGACCCCAGAGTCTGGGGACAGAAGCTTGTTGCTTTGAGTCACAGTTGTCTGAGCCAAACATGTCAGTTTTGTTCCTTACTGAGGACAGAGCCTTTTGGAGAAGGGGCATGGAGTTCAGTGGCCCCTCTATGCCAATCTGATGTGGCAAGTGGCCCATCTCTCCTAAGGAAGAGAATGCAGGTCAGTAGCTTATTTTTCATCAAATTGTACTTTCTTCAATAACTTCATGTCGTGTAAAAAGGTGGTGGAGACTGTTCTTTTAAGAGAATTTTCAAACATGACATTGAAATTAAGTGTGCGACCATTGACTCATTCAAATAAAAAAAGAGGTAGAGAAGATGGCTGACTAGCAGACACACCGCGTCCCTCGGGAAACAAGAGTCAAGGTTTTCAGCAGGGATCCAGGTCGTGGACACAAGCTGCTGTCACGCTCTGAACTCCAGACACCTCCCAGCACAGGATTCTCACCAGTGGAAGCCTCCATGGAGGACCAGCGCTCGCCGGAGACAATTGTGTTTGTATTTTTCAGGATGCAACGAGAGTTGTGGCCCATCTAACCCTACCAAAAGACTGTAGGCCGATAGCAGAGATTCTGGCAAGAGATGAGCCACCACAGTCATACCATGGAGGATCCATATGGAGCCCCATAGAGAATGACGGGATGAACAAGGGACCCACAGCCACAGCCATTCAATCAACACAGGAGAAGCCAGTGAGACAGAAACCAACGATCTTCGACACAAAGACCCCTAAACTCACAACATTAAAGCAGCCTTAATACTCATCCACCATGACTCAGGGAACTGAGCAGAAGAGGGGGCGGAAAGATTGTCAGAGCCATGGTGGGGGAGACTATCCAGAGGCATGGTACCCCTCAGTAACAACACACTTGGGCCAGGAGAACCGGGCTGAGTACTAGGCTCTCCATGGTCCCCTGCCACAAGGACTGATCCAGATGACCCAAGGAGAAGGATATCCAGCTGATTGGGGATGGGGGGGCATTGGGGAATTGGGGATAACAACTCATTGTTTGCCCACTAAATAATGTAACTCATTATGGTCAATAAATATATATATTAAAATTTAAAAAAAAAAGAGGTAGAAAGTAACCATTAGGGGAGTTCAATTGCAGAGTAGGTTTAAAGCAGCATGAAAGGTTATTCTTTCATTTAATGTTTTATTTATTTATGAGAGAGTGAGTGTGTGTATGGGCAGACCAGGGCCTCTTATGCAAATGAACTTCAAGTGCATGCCCCATTGTGTGCATCTAGCTTTACGTAGGTACTAGGAAATCGAACCTAGGTTGGCAGGCTTTTCAAGCAAGCACCTTTAACTACTGAGCCATCTCTCCAGCCCAAGGATTATTCTTATACAAAGTCATGGCGATAATGATACTGGGTTTATTTCAGCAAAAATCTATGTTAGAAGGATATTCTGAAGCATCCAGTAGGGGCCAATGTCATGATATGCATAATTTTTTAACTGAGCAAACAAGAGAGGAAGTGTTAAAAGCTATCACATATATGTGATGGTATTTGCATAATTATTATAACATATGGTCTACTTTTCTTTATGCTTAAACTTCTTTCATTGTAAAAAAAAATCCCATGAAACTTAAATCTTGTATTTCACTTAAATTATATATAATATGTACTGTGGGGGGGTTATAGAACCACCAAATTGTTCCTCTCAAGGGTGCCAACTACCTTCTCTTGTGACAGAGTCTCTCTCTGGTCTGGAACTTGCCAAGTAGCATAGACTTCTTGACCAGAAAACCCCAGGAATCCACCTGTCTTCACCTCCCTAGTTCTGGGATTATAAGTGCATGCTACCATGCCTGGCTTTTGTATGTGGGTTGGGACCATCAAACTCAGGTCCTCATACTTGGCAGATAACAACATTATCAAATGAGCTATTGCCCTAGCCCTAAATCATATATTTTGGATACATGTTAAAATATTTGTGAATATTTAAAATAATTATTAAAATGGCTTAAAATATTCACTCTGAAAACATAAAACTTTCCAGCAATATAAATAAAGCATAAGGTATGAGAATGCAAGCAATGCCGTAATATCAAGATTTTTAAAACTGGAGAAGAATACAAAGTATATTTATTCTAATACTTTCACTTTAGAGATGTAGAAATTGCTGTTTCCAATGACTGCCAAGTTTTCTGAAGCTATTTAAAATGTGGGTGATGATAGCAGTTACCCTCTTATTACTGAGGGGAAAAAAAAATCACCCAACCAGAAGCAGCCCATGGAAGGAAAGAGTTTCTTCCAGGCTCAGGGTTTTGAGGGGAAGTTTCATCATGGCAGGAGCAGACAGCAGGCATCCCATCTCCTCATCAACAGGGAGGAAGTAGTCCGTGAGCTGAGCGCAGTGAGCAGGGAAGAAAGGGAGAGAGAGTCAATGATCACTTTTTAAAAATGACTTCCCTTGAGCACCAACCTTTCTCATGAACTTGTCTTTCGATAGGAAATTTCTGCTTCCTTGTCTCCGTGCAGGATGAGCTCCAGCTGGGGGAGTTTTGCTGCATTCTGCTGACAAGCCCTGCCTTTCCCTAGATGGCTGATTGATGCAAGTCAATTTCTGACCTGGAAAAAGTAAATCACTTCCACATAGAGTGGGTTAACAACACGCATGGGTGGTGCCCTGCTGGCCGGTCCAGGTGTTACATCTTGAATTCCACCCCTTGCTCTCCAGAGAGATAATGGATCCTCAGCAAACAGATTCCAAAAACATGAGGATTTGCTCCCAGGAAAGTCATTGTAAGGAATATTTTCAAGAATCTTCTTCAGGAAGTCCACTGAGGGGTGAGGAGCTGGCCTCTAAGTTCCTTCACAGGATCTCAGCAGGCCTCCTGTCCTCACTGGCTGTTGACTGGACCTCTTCTCACCTTGGCCACACAAGACAGACTCAGTCTTTTGCAGCCTTACCTTGAACATGCCAACCTTCCTGGTCCCAATTATTCTAACTCAGCTGGTAAGCATCCCAGTCCTAACGCTGTGATTTCCAGGAGCTGGGAGACACTGTGGGTCCTCTGGGTGGTTCTCACTAGACACAAGGCAGCATCCTCCGACTGCACAGGGCAGAATCTTTGCAGTGACACCATGACGAGAAGTAAGGGGGACAGTAATGACAAGAGCCACTGCTTATTCACTGCATGTGACACTCCTCGAGTCAATTTAAATGTTTTCAGGGACTGAATGTTTGCATCCGCCTCACCCCAAATCAAAATCCAAAGCCCTAATGTGGTGACGGTAGAAGTTGGGACACTTGGGAGGTTTAGATGATGTCTTGAGACCAGAGCCACGTGGGAGAACGTGTGCCTTCCTAAGAAGAGAAAGAGTGAAGCTTTCGTTCTTTCTACTGCTTGCAGACCCCGTGAGAAGGCTGTCTTCCAAGGAGAAAGAAATCAAACATGCCATCACTCAGGGATTGGACACCCCAGCCTCCAGAACTGTGAGACATAAACATCTGCATGTGAGCCCTTCTGGCCATTCCCTGCCCTCTTCCCCTGACTCCTCCGGGATGGAACCCTGGACAAAGCCAGCCTCACTTTAATGACCTGCTATGCAAATGAGCTGGAATGCACAGTCGTGAGCCAAATGCAGTCTAAAGGCAGAGGAGGGTTCTCCCTTGACACCTCTGGATTTAATCCTTCTTCAAAGCACATTTGGCAGATGCCCCCACGCCTGAAGTCATGGCTCATCTGTCTGAAACCGTCGCCCTTCCCCCCCCCACAGCACACCGTTTCCAGCTCAGCATGAACTGAGCTTTCTGACACATTTACATGTGCATTGCACAAACATGAAAATCTGAAGTGTGTTCCATGAGTCTTGCTTTTCCCTTTGCGGATGGATCCTCTTCCTGTCCCGGGTGGCTTTGCTTCAGGTGGCCTTTCTTACAGCAGAGGGTCTTCTGGGTCCCCTGGGTCCAGACAGAGTCTGCAGTCAGTGCATGTGTGGCTGAGTGGTGCAATGCAGGAAGGTCTTCTTTGAATGCATATTGCATGAGTCCAAGCTTGCATAAGCCTCCGAGGAGAATAACTATCTCCATCTGAACATGACCAGCCATCAACACTCCCTGCATCTCGGGACTGGGTACCAACAACCAAAGCAACTTCAGAGAATGAGAGAGGAATTCTGTGAGTGCCAACCTGCAACCTTCAGGAACTGGGAACTCCATGGAAATCAATGCAAACTCCTTTTGGAATCTTTGAGGATGGGGGAAATAAATCCGAGGGGCAGGTATGTGGAGAAGATGGCTTCTCTCCCATGTAAAGCAGAAGTGGAACATCTATACCATTAGGCAGAACTAGCATGTGCCAGTTTGTGATGGCAACAGATGACACATTTGCATGTGGCAAAGTCTCCCAAGGAGCTGTCACCCAGCAATGAACCCATGTGCCAAATGTCCCCGACACTTCCCTCTGCCACGCCCAGCCATACCTTTTTCCCCCTAAAGTCTGCCCCATACTGGATACATCTCCCTGTGCCCAAACATACCCCAGGCCTCAGAGACCTCCTATGACTAGGTGGGGGTACAGAGACAAATCCCATATCTGTTTTGATTATTAGCTATGGACTGTCACCAGGCTCCCCATTATTTCTCAGGCAGACACAGTTTCATGGCTGGTGGTGTCTGTCTGGTTCCCTTCGCCAGTGAGGAGACCTCTGGTTGAACTCTTCATTGGAGGCTGAAGTGGATCTGGGTGTTGGTGCCCCTTGTCATCTCATCTGTAAACTTTCTTGGGTGGGAGGGTAGAAGCCTGCCCAGTGGCAGTAGGCTCCTAGTTCAGGTTTGTAGAATCCATGCACCCCTATGGGCCAGTTGAAAGGGCCCCTCAAGCCCATGCCAGCAACGGAAGAGCAACAGGTGTCCATAGTCAGTGTTAAAACCTGATCATATCTGCATTAAATTCCCCTTCAGTGTTTGTTCTAACGTGTTAATGTCACCATTCACGTGTCTTTCAAGTCCTCAAGACTCATTCCTCTTTACTTCCCTAACATTTAGCATTGTTCAAAATAGCCATCTTTAGCAATCTTCATCCCGTGTTAACCCTTTAAATGACAGAAACAACAGGCTCGTGCAAATGTAAAAAGTGAAGGGAGCCCATTCAGTGAGGTTTTCCTTTCAATCCTTTCACATAATTTTACACTAGGGGAGTAGGAAAGCTAGCCGTCTTTATGCTCATGAGAAAAAAAAAAAAAAAACAGACACTCCAGGACATTATGGGAAAAGTTTGAAATATATAGTGGTTCTATAATTGCTCTCTCACACACATAATACATTCAAGAGAGCCAGCCTGACCCACAGAACAGAATCCTAGTGCAAGCCAGGACCACAATGAACGACCCATGATCTGCTGGGGTGACTCCCCAGATGCCGAGGTGCAAAGCAGGCCAACTCCTAGAGACTTTCTGTGAGATATGTCTCTCTGGGCTCAGCATCTTCAGTGTCACACTGGAAGCACTTGAGGCAGTCTTCACCCCAGTGGGAACATTTGCAGAAAAAGCAGGTGCCTCCGCCCTTGCCTGGTAGCCACAGAGCCATCAACCAGGGCCCAGAACTGGCTGTGAAATGAGCAAATTAATAGCTATTTCAAACTTTGTAGATCATTTCAGCTGCATGTTCTTCTTTGGGTTTGGTTTGCATTTTGTTTTGATAAGCTTGAAAATATATATAAAAAAAATTCTGGACTCAGTGGATAAAGTGGTCAGTGCTCAAACCAGAGTTTGAACCCCAGATCTCCACATAAAGTAAAACAGAAGCCAAGATGGGGTTCTATAGTCACAGGACTCACTAGATGGGAGGCTGAAATGGGAGAATTTCCTAAAAGCTCCTGCTGAGCCCCAGGCAGAGCAACAGAAGCAGATGGAAAATCCAGAGAGAACCCCTGCCTCAAATGAGGTAGACACACACACACACACACACACACACACACACACACACACACACACACACACACACGGATGCATACAGATGACCACAAAAATCAATGCATAATGAAAACAATTAAAACTATAAAACCATTCTTAGCTGGAGAACTACAAAAACGTTAGGCCCCATGAAGTCCAAGTCCACAAATCGCAGGGATATTTTCACACTGCTGCACCATTAACAGTATCCAGGGGATGGGATCTGCTTCGGTGCCCAACAGACCAAGAGGGAGAGAAAATGGGGAGCCAGGCAAGCAATGTAATTTTGTTCAGCTGGAAAGAAAGATGAAGTCATGACATCTGTGCGTGCCGTGTTTGTATGTTTATATACATGGGTGGTGAAGGCCGTGAGAATAGAAGGGGATCCTGAGAGGGAAGAACAGATCTTAAGGGAGGAAGAAAGCCAGAGTCCAGTGGAATCCATGGGCTATAAAAGCGCAAGGGGGAACCAGCCGGGGAGTGGGGGGCAGAGGGCACAGGAGAGGGCGTTTAGGACGGAGGATGAGCTAGAGCAGAAATGATGACATACGTGTACGAAAATGCTGTTATGAAACCCATTTCAGCATTTGTATATTAACAAAAATTAATTTACAGAATTAAGCTAGAGAGCCATATTTGACCCAGAGAATTTACTAATTCCTGAGAAATGTCAAATTGGTTGCTAGAGAATGATATGGTTTTTTTTTTCCCATTTGATGGCATTGGAACACAAATTTAAGTTCATTTATTGTGGCCATGTTTGTTATTTAGTTATTTTACTGAAAGGAGTTGATGATTTAGGCTGAGAAGACCTAAGTTTACGACTCTGAGTCACTGTGGGGTTTGTCCACTAGTTTATTTGATTTATTTAGGCTTCAGTTACTTCATCTTAAAAATGTGGGACAAGGCTGGAGAGATGGATCAACAGTTAAGGCGCTTTCCTGAAAAGCCTAAGACCTGAGTTTGATTCCCCAGTACCCACATAAAGCCAGATGTACAATAGGGGCTCATGCATCTGGAGTTCATTTGCAGTGGCCGGAGGTCCTAGCGTGTCTTCTCTCTCTCTCTCTCTCTCTCTCTCTCTCTCTCTCTCTCTCTCTCTCTCTCCAAATAAGTAAATAAAATGTTCGTTAAAATTGTGGCACATAATAGCATCTTCTAGAGTCTTTCAAAGAATGCAATGAGATCATGGATTTGAAAGTTCTTTGTAAGTTATAAACTGCACTTAAATATTTGGTATTATTACAGTTAATGTCACTGAGCTCCATGAAGACATAACCATTCTGAAGATATTATGGGTTAGTGTGTATGAACACAGTTCCAGCGAGTGTGGGAAAATCCTAAAGAAATATTGGTTTGAATCATAAATTATTAGAAAGCTTCGAGCTTTTCTTGGAAGCTGTTTTTTTTTTTTTTAATGTGGGAAACTACTTGTAGGGGAAAAGCTGTGGTTTCTTAACTTTCTACATTCAATGGATTAAAAAACCACAAAAACAAAAATGTATTTTTGTAAAAAATATTTTTAGAGGTCAGTTTCAAACGCCAGTAGTTTTTGTCCTCCTGAAGTTAAAATGAGTGAAGACTCAATTCGTTTTAAAAATTTAGACTTCGTTGAAAATTACCATAATATATTTTGGTAAACAGAAAATTTACTTTCAGTTAAATGACAGCTGTGACCATAGTGTTTCCCTGTCTACCGTGTTTAGGAATTAAACACTTACTAATAATCACCAAACTTTACTAATGAACAAAAACTTGTGTATATTATTTCTGAGATCCTAAAGATATTCCTCAAAAAGAAAGTTAATGAGAATTTTAACAAATTGTGCCAAATAGTGCTGACAAAGGTGAGTCCACTTACAATATATATTAGAAGCTGTCTCTAATACTCTAATCTCTCTTTTTTTAAATATTTTATTTATTCATTTTTAAAGCAGAGAGAGAGAAAGAGAGAGAGAGAGAGAGAGAGAGAGAGAGAGAGAGAGAGAGAGAGAGAGAGAGAACACCAGGGCCACCACCTTGTGGGTCTGGCTTAAGTGGGTCCTGGGGAATTGAACCCGGGGCCTTAGGCACTGGAGGCAAGTGCCTTAACCGCTGAACCATCTCTCCAGCCCTCTAATCTCTCTTTTGATTTTTATATTTAACACTAGACCATAGCTTTTCTTTTTTTTTTTCTTTTCCTTGACCTTTTTTGAAGCTGTTTCCATTTATTGTGGCCATGTTTGTTATTTAGTTATTTTACTGAAAGGAGTTGATGATTTAGGCTGAGAAGACCTAAGTTTACGACTCTGAGTCACTGTGGGGTTTGTCCACTAGTTTATTCTGGATAGGATGAATATCCACTAGTGGATATTCATCCTATCCAGAAAAGATGAGAGTTACTCAGCATGTTTCGAAAGCCCCCTTTCCACCCAGCTCCTCGGCTACATCTCTCAGATCATCAATTTCTCATTCTAAAAACGACTGTCAGTGCACCTTCCACCATATGATCCCAAGGTCCATGAGAGTGCAGCCTGTCAGAGACCCTGCTAAATTGCTATGTAGAGAATACGGAACCTGGGACACAGGGTGAGCACAGAACTTTCGTTGCAATTATTTAATATTCCGTTGATAACTGCCTCACTTCCCACCACATACACAAGCCACGCCCTTCAGTCACCTTGCTGCTCCCTCCCCCTTCCAGCTGATTGTGACTGATGACGATGCCTTGGAAGTATCTGCTTTTCCCTCATCGAGTCCCTCTGCAACTGCTGGGTCATTGCCTATCCTTCTCCTTCGCTTTTATATATGGAGAGGAGGAGAGGTAGATATAGATATTTGTGTGTGGATAGCTAGATAGTTAGATAGATAGTTAGCTAGATAGCTAGATGATGGATGGATGGATGATAGATAGATAGATAGATAGTAAGATAGATGATACATAGACAGACAGACAGATAATAGATACATAGATAGATAGATAGATAGATAGATAGATAGATAGATAGATAGATAGACAGATAGATAGATAGATAGATGATAGATAGATAGATGATAGATAGACAGAGATAATAGATAGGTAGATAGATAGATAGATAGATGATAGATAAATAGATGGATGATGGATGGGTAATAGATAGATAGATAGATGATAGATAGGTAGGTAGATAGATAGATAGATAGATAGATGATAGATAGATAGATAGATAGATAGATAGATAGATAGATAGATAGGATAGATAGATGATAGATAGATAGATAGACAGATAGATAGATAGATAGATAGATAGATAGATAGATAGATAGATAGATAGATAGATAGATAGATAGAGATGGCAGATAGAGAGATAGATAAGTAGACAGATAGACAGAGATAAACAGGACAGTGTGGAGAGTAGAAGCACAAATGCACTAACTTCAAGGGCCAACGGGACACCAGCATAAGTCAGGCCCTGTGCTTCTTGGGAAAAGCAAAAGTGAAAATGACTAATTTAGCCAGAAGTCATGCAGAAAGATGGGATGAAAAGACAATGTTAAAAAAGACCAGTGATTTGCAAACCACACGTCCAATGAAGGACTAATATCTAGGATATATATATATATATAATATCTGTATTTGTATCTAAATCTACCTAAATAGATATAGATATAGGTAATATAGATATAGATAGAAGATGGGTAGATAGATAGGTAGATAGATAAATAGATAATAGATAGATAGACCGACAGATAGATAGATAGATGCCAGGCAATGTGACCTATGCCTGTAATCTCTGCACTCGGGAGCCTGAAGCAGGAGGACCTCTGTTCAAATCCAGCTTCAAATACATAGCAGCACCTTGTCTGAAGAAGGAAGAGGAAGAAAGAAGAAAGAAAGAAAGAAAGAAAGAAAGAAAGAAAGAAAGAAAGAAAGGAGAAAGGGAGGGAGGGTGGAGGGAGGAGAGAAGCAGGCAGAGGACACAAGCAGAGGATACACAGATGGGAATCACTTGTACTGAGATTCTGGGCATCGCTAGCCATCAGGGAAATACAAAACAAGAACAGAATGCCTATCAGAATGGCCAAAGGAAAAACCAAAGTGACAACATCAAATGCTGGTAGGGATGCGGCAAAAACAGAACACTGACACGTGGTACTGGAGGGTGGTTTCTTATGAAACTTAAATATGTACCTTAGCAAAACCCAGAAACTATACTTTAGGGTCTTTCTCCAACAACTGTGAAAATGTATGTTCACATAAATACCTTATACAAATGTTTAAAGAACTTCTATTCATAGTAGACATAATCTCAACACCATCCATCTGTCCTTCACAGAGTGAATGATTCGATTCACCGTGGCTCGTGAATTCTTTTCTGACCAGTACATGGTACTAAAAATGGGAGAAATCTTGGAAAATACACAAATTCCTGGGGAGCAAACAACAGGCTCTTTCCTTAGTGGAAGAATGGCTTTAAATATTGAGACAAACAAAAGCTGAAACAAAACACAGAGACACTAATGAGATGCCACAAAAACAATTCCGAGATGCCTGACGCTACCTACACGAGACTTTCAGAGTGGGAGGAAAAGACGATGACATCGAAAAACAGAGACTGATCGAGAGGGGGAGGGTGGATTTGAGAGGGGGAAAGTGGGGGTGGGGAGGGAATTATCATGGTCTATTGTCTGTAATTATAGAAGCTATCAACAAAAAATTTTAAGTATAGCAATCAATGCCTATATAAACAGATTTCACACGGGCCACATAATGTTAGACCTCAAGGAACCTAAAAAGTTAGAATGAGCTAAATCCAAAATTAACAGAAAGGAAGATATAAACATCAGACCAAAAAAGTGACAAAGACACCATGCAAGCAATAGGGAAAGTCAACAAAATTAAAAGTTAGCGTTTTAGGGGGGAAAAAAGATGAAAATTTTTAAAAAATCTTAGATATATTGGCCAAGAAAAAGAAATGGTTCAAATAAATACAAATCAGAAATGGAAGAGGAGTCATTGCAACCAGGACAGAAATGCAAAAGATAACTAGAGAACAAGTCAGGAGATTGGAAAACCTAGAAGAAACTGAGAAATTATAGATACATACAGCCTGCCAATAATGAATTTTAAAAAACCCAGAAAATCTGAGCACACCAGTTATGAGTAAGTAGATTGAATCAATAATAATAATAATAATAATAATAATAATAATAAATCTTCCACCAAAGAAAGCCTAAGATTAGAGGGCTTCTTCTCAGGGAGATTTTACAAAATAAATAGAGACTATCTGCTCTCCATCCTCTCCAACACTCCCATGAAAATGAATAGACGAAAATACTTCCACAGCTATTTTAAGAGGCCAGCAGTACTCTGATATCAAAGCCAAACCAGGACAAAGCAAGAAAAGAAAATGACAAGCCAGTATTCCCGGCAAATATAGATGTAAAAATCCTCAGTGGAATATGAGAAAATCGACCCAACGGCGCATTAAAAGGATCATTCACTGTGACCAATGGGATTTCATCCCAGGAATATGCATGTCAGTAAACGTGATCTATCACAGTAGCAGACAGGAGTACAAAAACCCTCTGGCCAATTATCTCAAGAGACGCAGAATGGGCTGGAGAGATGGCTCAGTGGTTAAGGCACTTGCCTCCAGTGCCTAAGGCCTCAGGTTCAATTCCCCAGGACCCACATAAGCCAGACCCACAAGGTGGTGGCCTGGTGCTTGCTCTCATGTTCTCTGTCTCTCTCTCTGCTTGAAAAATGAATAAATAAAATATTTAAAAAAGAGATGCAGAAAAAGGCATTTGACAAACTCCAACAACTTAAATTGGTTAGATAAAATGAACCAAATTTAGTACATAAGAAATGTACCTCTGAGCCGGGTGTGGTGGTGCACGTCCTTAATCCCAGCGCTCGGGAGGCAGAGGTAGGAGGATCGCCATGAGTTTGAGGCCAGCCTGAGATTACAGAGTGAATTCCAGGTCAGTCTAGGCTAGAGGGAGACCCTGCCTTAAAAAAACAAAACAAAAACAAAAAGTTGGAAGAAACAATGGCTGGATTTTGTCAAGGGAGGTTTAAATAAAAACACTTATAAATAATTAAATTGATATGTCCAAGAAGCTCAGCAGGGTAATTAATTACAAACAAAATCATAGACACATACTAGTCATACAGGTAAAATTCAATGACCAAAAAAAAAAAAAATCTTAAAAATCAGCCAAAGAAATATCACCTGAAAGCAAACAGTGGCAGAAATTTGACTTCTTTCTTCAAAACAGTGAAGAGCAGGAAGCAACAGAACATATATATCCTGGAAAATAATGACATTTTGTTACATGGTTTAAATTACTTGCTTCAAATTAAATATATGAATCCACATTGCTCCTTCCTTTTTATCATTCTGGAGTGTTGAACTGAATAGAGCTCATTCATTCTTTTTTTTTTTCCAACAAATTTTGTTTTGATGTCATGGTCAAAAAACAAAAACAAAAACAAAAACAAAAACAACTTCCTAATCCAAATTATCCAAAATTCCAAGCACTGTCTATAGGACTTTTCCGAACATCTTTCTTCAGTTTAACATCTCAGGGTGTTTCTACGAATTTCCTGCTGGTATCCAAACCCACACAGGAAGTCCAATTTGTCACGGCATCTAATCAAAATCACAGATTTGAATATTTAAGTTTCTCAAGTATCGACCCACTGTAACAGTGCCCTGATCCATCTTGTGATTTCCGTCATCGGCATCCGATAGCTGAAAATTTTCTGTACATGGAAACTGAGGAACAAACCTTGAGGGAGGAAGAACGGGGAACCTGGTCCTGAAGCTGAGTTGAAATCTCAAGCACAGGGCTGGGGAGCCAGCTCAGTGGGTATTAGTGCTGGCCTTGCACCTGCAGAAGGACCTGAGCTCTGTCCCCAGGACCCACGTAAAAATGCCAGACAATGGTGGCACCTGTAATACCAGCTGGGGAGATGGAGACAGGAGGATCTGTGGGGCTCGCTAACCAGCTGTTCTGCCCTATTTGGCAAGCTCCGGGACAACGAGAGAACCTGTATCTATATCTATATCTGTATCTCTGTATCTGTATCATCTGTATCTGTATCTGTATCTGTGTCTGTGTCTGTATCTATATCTATATCTATATCTATATCTATATCTATATCTATATCTATATCTATATCTATATCTATATCTATATCTATATCTATATCTATATCTATATCTATATCTATATCTATATCTATATCTATATCTATATCTATATCTATATCTATATCTATCTATATCTAATCTATATCTATATCTATATCTATATATCTATATCTGTATCTGTATCATCTGTATCTGTATCTGTATCTGTGTTTGTGTCTGTATCTATATCTATATCTATATCTATATCTATATCTATATCTGTATCATCTGTATCTGTATCTGTGTTTGTGTCTGTATCTATATCTATATCTATATCTAATCTATATCTATATCTATATCTATATCTATATCTGTATCTCTGTATCTGTATCACCTGTATCTGTATCTGTGTCTGTGTCTGTATCTGTATCTGTATCTATATCTATATCAATATCTCTATATCATATATGTGTGTGTGTGTGTTTGTGTAGATAGTTTTCCTGATGATGATGCCTGAAGATGACATCTGAGGGTGACACCTGAGGTTTTCCTCTGGCTTACACACACACACACACACACACACACACACACACACATGTAAAAATAAAGTCAAATAAATAGCAAGTAGGATTTTAAACTCGGGCTTTACTAGCTTGGCTTCATCCCAGCTGGAATGTTGATGAAGATGAAGCCCCACCACCTTAGCGTTTCTTTCCTGTCCTTAAATTTTGACTTCTTTTCTCAGGTGGTCGACACTTGACGATATCCAACAGAAGCCAAGGATCCTCAGCCCATTTCATTTACAAGTATTTCTCAGATGATAATGTAACACTTCTTTCAGGGATTTCCCAGTTACTAATGGTGCTAAAACCAGATTAGCCTGACCTTTTCTCTTAAGTGTGTTAGTTATCTTGATCCGCATCACTTATGGCTACAATAGAATAGAATAAATATAAAAATAGTTTCATAATATTTTTTAATTTGCTTTTTTTCTGATAAGTGGAATAAGACCATCTTATCAATTTATGTCCCATGACGTCTTCCAGAAAGCAAAGACGCCAGTTAAGCTAAGAAGACTGGGTAAAAGTCTGATATTGCGAGCTGGGGAGATAGCTCGCTCAGTGGGTAGACTGCTCACCACTGAAGTTGTAGTGTCTGAGTTCCACCCCAGATCCCATGTGAACCCCATAGCTTCAAGGGTTTGTAATTAAGCTTCATACTTAGTCCTCAGCTGGTGGAGTCTTTGGAGCCTTGCTGGAGGAGGTGTGCTGCTGGGAGTGGGTCTTGTGCTGTTAAAGCCCAGCCTAGTTTGCCACACTTCGCACCCTCTGTCTCCTCCCTGCTGTTGTGGAGAGGTGATGCAGAGCTGTTGCTCTCTCTGCCATGATGGAGCTTCCTGTTGAACCTGCAAGCCAGAAATAAATCCTTGCCTTCAGTAAGCTGATCTGGCTTGGCATTTTGTTCCAGCGATGAGAAGGTAACTGCTACAACCCATGTAAAAAGCCAGAAACCTGTGGTGGATTTCTATAATCCCAGCACTCTGTTAGGAGCAGAGACAGCAGAATCTCCCAGAAGCTCCCTGGGAGCCCAGCAGAGAACGCCAACAGAACATGCATCAGAGTGAAGAATCCTGCCTCAAGGAAGCTCCAGGTCTTGCTGTAACAAGGCACATCAGAACCTCTGTTTTGCTTAGCCCTGGATGGGAGCAGCCTTACAGAAGTGTGGTGTGAGACCAGGAGTGGTCTGTAAAGCAAAAATTCACCCCTGCGGTAGCGGTCAGCTCCTTACTGCTGGGCCAAACATCCAACCAGACACAGTTTATGAGAGGAAGGGGTTTGTTTCAGGCTTACAAGATCCAGGGGAAACTCTATCAGTGGTGGAAGAAGCTGTTTACTTCATCGATCCAAGCAGAGAGAAACAAGTGTAGCCAGCAGACACCAGCACCAGCAAACACGAACCACCAGAGCTCACATTGCTGTCTTCACACCTTAGGGCTAGACTTCAGATCCAGCCCCAAACACACTTAGGGCTAGACTCCAAGATCAGCCCCCAGTGACACACTCCTCTGAAGCAGGGATTTGCTAGGGGCTCACATCGCAAGCTCAGTTTTACTGAAACACCTGAGTTTATGGGGCCATGTATTTAAACTATCACATTCAAACTAACACACCTGCCAATCAACCACACTTCCTGTGGCAGAAAATCCAAGCAGCACAGTTTCCTGGCACCATACTATCGAAGGTTCCTACAACCCAAATAAGGTAAGGGGGCAAACTCCATTCTGACAAGAGGACACAGACAGATGACAATATGTTTCCCCCTGTCCTGTTCTTCGGGCATGGCAAGTACTGGAAGAGGCTCCGTTGTCAAGAGTCTGGGTTCTGACCCACCTGAGAGAAAAGGTCCTGTGAGGTTGGGAGAAGTGGAAGAGGACCAAAGCCATCGCTCACCCTGGAAGTCTGCAGCCGAAGCAGACAGAGGGTTTTGTTTCAATGTGGTTTCTTGGTATTTATGTACTTTCCGATTTCCTGAAAGCAAGTAGCGGCTTTCCCTGATGGTTCCAAATCTTTCCTAATCATTTTATAAGCCTCTAATCCTCCATATTAAGTCAGCTCCTGCTTGAAATAACTAGAGCAGTTCTGACCAAAAGTCCTGCTAGAAACATGGGTAAGCAAACCACCAAGGAATAAATGGAAATGTAGGTGAAAATATGAATACGAAGTCTGAGATGGGGAGTTTCAGATAACTGAATGTAAATCCTTTATCAGATTTTAACTTGTGCAGTACTTGAAGTGAAACACAATGAAAACTTTAACAGAAATTGTCTCTTAATACATTTACAGTCTTGTATTTACAAGCTAAATATATATAGGAAATCACAAATAAATCCCTTTTAAGTTTAAAAAAGCACAAAAATTTTTATGAGATATTTTATTTATCAGATCGGCAAAGTTTTATTTAGCATAGGTTGTTTTTGGCATACTTGTTTTTTTTCTTATAACTACACAAGATTGGCAAAAGCTTTAAATAAGCAGCTCTTGGTGGGTATTTACATTTTATAGAAAAAGGCGTTAGATGGCAACAAAACCTTTTGAATATTCATACTATTTTTATTTAATTTCAAAACTTTTCACATACCCTTTTAAATATTCATAATCTTTAATCCTCTAATTATAACATGGAAATTAATCTTAAGAAAAAAATATATTTGTCAGCCATAGTTGTTTTCCCACCGCTAAGAAGGTGGAGTTTGAGGCCAGCCTGGGCTATAGACTGAAATATTGTCTCAAAAAAAAATCAACAAAGAGTGTGTGTTATCACATGTTACAAGATCAGAAAATTTTGAAAAGCTTAAATATGTAAATAATTCATTTTATCCATACTGTGTTAGCCTGTTCTGGCTACTATCACAAAATGTATTAGACTGAGTAATTTATGTACAATAGACATTTGTTGGTCACAGTTATGGGAGCTGGGGACCTAAAGAGTTGGTATCTCCTCACAGATGATCCCTGAACGCTTTCTCATTTGGAAGAAAGACAAGTATTTCCCTCACATCTCTTAAAAAGGCATTCATCATATTTAAAAGTGCAGAGCCTTTGTGGTGGTTTGAGTGTGGAATGTTCTCCATAAGAATCTGTTTTATTTTACAGAGGACAGAGGATACTGGGGGGATCCAAGATTGATCACTATGACAAGTCAAGACGGATGACTGCTCACTGAGAGATGTGCCACCTCTGCCATATTCCCAGAGTCCAGAAGAAACCACAGAAGATGCAGGGACAAGAGTACTGCTCCCAGTACTAGCCTGACAACCGCCTCCAGGGAAACAGCAACAAACACTGTGGAGAACTGAAACACATCACAACAGAGTCTACAGAGAATTCAACACTAACAGCTAACACACCCACCAAGGCTTTTGGAGGAAGGGGAAGATTTTAGGAACAACAGGGTGGGTCGAAATACCCCAGAGACTGACAGAGGACCTAAGTACCCCACAGTGAATACCAATAACCCTACTAAGGGCCCTCGGGGAAATGGGGCCCAAGGGAATAGGCATATAAGACTCTAATCTATGTTAAAAAAAGATTATATATGTGTATATGTAACTTTTTTAAAAGAAATGTTCTCCATAGCCTCATGTGTCTATGAATAAGACTCCTACTTGATCCCCAGCTGCTGGAGCTTTGGGAGGTGGAGTCTTACTAGAGGAGGTGTGTCACTGAGGGCAAGCCGTGAGGTTTACTATTCAGTCATTGGATATGGTTAGCTTGCTCTTGCTGCTGTGACAAGTTGTGATGCCCTGGCTGCCTGCTTGGCCATTCTTTCCCTGCCACCACGAAATTTCCCCTCAAAACTGTAAGCTGAAGTGAACCCTCTCCTCTGTGAAATGCTTCCAGTTGGAAACTTTGCCCCAGCCCCAAGAGGGTAATTGCCACAATCCTTGTGACCTGGTCACTTCCCAAAGATTCCAACTCTTAACACCACCACTTTTGGGGTGAGGTTACAACATGTCAATTTTGGAGGGAGGGGGGCCAACAAGCCTGCAGATACAGTTGGTATATAGAATGGAAATTGTTGTGTAGCTGAGATAAATCATGTTTGAGTCTACATTGGACATGAAGATAAATTCATGAAATGTAAGTATAAAAGGTATAAAACTATAGATACTGTATGATTAAGGTATTATAAGTGATGTATACAATGTTTATCATTTATGCAAGCATGACAGATGCTGGCAGATGTTTCGTATAACTGTATTTTTCTACATATATGCTCCATATTCATGAGCCAAAAAAAATGAAAAACTGTGACAAATATTGGCAGTGGTGATTTCTCCAATGGCAGGATCACAGATCACTTTTATTTTTTGTGGTTAAGCTTTGTACATTTCTAGCTTTTAAAAGTTCTCAAATGAGCATATATATATATATATATATATATATATATATATATATATATATATATATATATATATATATAGTCAAGGACAGGGCAATCAACCTTTTCATACGCCTGTAATAGACCACCCACAGGTAAACATATGACTTGATGTTTCTATATTTGGCATAGATAATGACTTTATTTCTTGGTCAGATAATATTTGATAAAGGATCTGAGAGAAATTGGTTGATATGGATCAGCTCATATTTTCAATGTGAGAGAAAAGCTATCTGATGACCTATTAGACTACCTTGGCAGTGGATTCAAAGTGTGCTATTCCTATAGTGTAAGATAGCACGATGAACCCAGGAGATT
Source organism: Zapus hudsonius (assembly GCA_004024765.1). Taxonomy (NCBI): domain Eukaryota; kingdom Metazoa; phylum Chordata; class Mammalia; order Rodentia; family Dipodidae; genus Zapus; species Zapus hudsonius. Next base: position 11,122 of record PVHP010020516.1, on the reverse strand, counting down.
TGGAGCTGGTTTTTTTCTCAGGACAATGGGAATTTGGGCAAATAATGCCAAAGACAGAATTATCTCATCACAGTCTTCTGTCAACTGTGCTGTGTTGTGGGTTCGATAATGGATGGGAACACAGGACTTATTTGCAGAATGACGACGCTCTTGACTGCATCCCTATCCTTCTGAGCAATGGTTTCCATTTCCTCCCACTTTATCATTTTAAGCTTTAAGAGAATTAGTTGAAAAGCCAGGCATTTGTTGGTGGATGTTAGCATTAAGCTGTCTGCTCAGCCACTTGAAATCATAAAGTCCTAATTCCATTGGGTATTGTTTTCTAAGAAATTGACAGATTCTCATTGTTAACTTCCAGACTTCTCACTGCTACTTCTCACTCACCACTGACAGAACCCTGCCTACTGAAGGCATCAGATATGTGCAGGCGGGCCAGTCCCCCTCTGATCGGAACGTCTCCTTGAGTGTGACTGATATACCTGTGCACATGTGCACAGATGCACGAACATGTGTGGACACGAACACACAACCCTATGAGACTCGCCTTTCCCACTTCTGTCTACCAGTCTGAGTCTGGATCATTCTGCAAACCTTAACCCAGACATTGTCACCCACGGGCCTTCCCAGATCCTCACCTTCACTGGCTTTCTCAGCCTCCAGCACATCTGATGACTATACAATAGCTCCTTAGATGGAAACCTTCTTGGATTTTAGGGTTCAGAGAGCCCAACTCTGACGGCCTTTGGCCTTTCTTTTGGGACAAAGAACTCATGGGACTACCTGCTTGGAGCCTGAACCTTGCCTTATAGAGCATGCTCTGGGCCCCAGAATCCCTTGACCCTCAGATAGCCATGGAGAGTCATTCAGAACCTCGAGGCCTTTGACTTGGTCCTGTCATCTCTGGACAGACATCTCAGGCATATTCCTTAAGGCCTATGCTCAACAGGCAGCCCTCAGTGTATCTTGGCTGAGCTGTTTACACACATTTGCAGGGTTCCTGGGAACATGGGACAAGGAAGGAATGGAACCAAAAAGTAGTCAGTGTCCAGGGCCCCCTTCCCCAACTCTGCTGTGATGAGTCATTGTGATCTCTCATTGGGTCAATCCACTGACCACATCTTATCCTGGGTTAGAAGTACATTATTCCAATTTAAAAATGAACAGAAAGGCAGAGGATTTGTAAGATTAATGATAAAAGATTTAAGAAGCCTCACAAGCAGCTTTTGTGAGAGATCATTTCATTCAACCCCACTACAACCCTGAGGGGTTTCACGGTCTCCCTTTCAAATTCCCGAAGTCATAGCTCAGACAAGCTGAGTGATTCTTGGTCTCACGGGAGCTGGGGGAGCTCCTTCCCTTCATCTCCCCAGCCGTCTGAGTCAACCATGTAAGATGTGGCATATGTACACAATAGAGTGTAATTCCACAATAAAGAACAAAACTGTGTCATTTTTAAAACACATGGAAGTAGGTAGGCATCATATGGAGTGAAATATGCCAGACTCAGACAAATACCGTGTTTTCTCTCATATGTAAACCTTAGAGGTTTAAAACATTTTATTGGGAACTTTAATATAGGAGCATACTGCAAATTGGTCATGGTCCCATAGGTCATGTCGCCTCTCCTCTGAGAACCATCTTCTGTGGGGTGTCAGTAATCACTGTGTCATGGGTGCACCATCAGTTCTGTGGGGAGGACAATGCCTCACAGGACATCTTCCTAACCTGTGGCTCTGACATTCCTCCTTCCCTCACTTTTGATTGGAACTTGGATCGTGTGTGTAGCGTGGAAGTAGAAGGCAGGTTATTTGCAGAGAGGAAGGGACTGGAGGGAAATGGAACAGGAGAGGGCAATGGGGGTGACTATGGCCAAAGTACACGATATACTGGAAGGAAATTATCCTAAATCCGGCACTTTGTGCAATGAATCTTTGCAATGAAAAGTGTTGGGGGCTGGAGAGATGGCTCAGTGGTTAAGGCGCTTGCCTGCAAACCCTAACCACCTGGGTTCCATTCCCCAGTACCTATGGAAAGCCAGATGCACAAAGTGGTGCATGCATCTGGAGTTCCTTTGCAGTGGCTGGACACCCTGGCACACTTATTCTCTCTGGCTGTCTCTCTTCTCTCATCTCTCTGATTGCAAATAAAGTGAAATATACAAAATATATTTTTTAAAAGTGTTTTTTTTTAAAGAGTAGCTAGCAGGTTCCTTGTTTGTAAGTTGATGGTGAGCATCTAGAAAGTTTGTTCTGGAATGATTGATGGTCACAGAGTGATGAATAGATTTGAAGAACCTCTCTGGCAGTGTGGAGTGGCTGTTGGGGTCTTGGCAATAGCCAGATAGTTATTGGGGTGGGTTAGTTCTCCTTTGTTGGAGTTGGAGGCATAAGAGTTCCAATGACCTGTGTTCACTTTGCCCTTGCAGAGTTGAGCAATTGGCAGCTGCTTTATTAATTAATTAATTAATTTATTTATTTATTTATTTATTTATTTATTTATTTATTTATTGTAGATAACACTGCTTCCTTATCTTCCACAGACCAGAACCTAAGAGAAAATGAACTGTTTATGAGGCTGGTGGGTATGAAAGTGAACATGGACATCCCTCTGGGGATGAGATTTCCAAAACCATTATCCTTGTATGTGATGATAAGATGTAAAAGTCCCAGGGGAATTGTAGAACAGACTCCTGCAAATGAGGGGAGGGGTGTCAACTACCAGAGCGTAGGGCTTAGTCACTACAGTGAGCTAGGGTTAGCAGAGCCAGGTTTCCTGTCAGCTCGACCACTATTCTCCTTCTTCAGCCCCTAATTCAGTTTGTAGAAGGGTGGGGAGATGGCTCAGTGATTAAAGGCACTTGCTTGCAAAGCCTGCTGCCCCCTGGTTCATTTCAGTTCCCCAGTACCCACATAAAGCCAGATGCAAAAAGTATCCCATGTGCCTGGGGTTCCTTTGCAGCTGCAAGATGCCCCTTTACACGCCCATCCCACGTTCTCTTCTCTCTCTCTCTCTCTCTCTCTCTCTCTCTCTCTCTCTCTCTCTCATAAATAAACAAATGAAGATATTTTTAAAAATACAAAAGTCAAATCAAATGTGGTGTGGGTCTAACTTCTGTAGACATGGGGAAGGGATAAAGAAGTCCAACTCCTCAGTGGCATAGGAGCCTTCCCCCACATTGTCAGATTTAGTGCGATCAAAAGGTTTTCCAGACGTCTTTTTTGGAAAAGGTAATTAATGCATTTTTGTTCAGGACAGGGACTATGCGTTCACAGTGCTAGAGATAAAGCCTGGAGCCTTTACATGCAAACAAGGACTCTTATCAACTGTGCTATACCACCGTTCTCCCAAAGTTACCTTGTGACAAGATTTAAAGTAGCCTAGTAATTACCTCAAGAAGCTGTGCTCTGTCTAAATCAATAAAGATGACTTAGAAGAGGGAATTCAGAGTGAGAAAAATCTTGTTTGTTCTGAATATTTTTAAATACAAATGGCTTTATTCAATCCTAAGGTAAACATGATGGAAAAAATTACTAGGAAAATTGAATGAATGGATGGATTGGCTCGTCAGCTTTCTGTACTCAAATATTAATGAACCAAAGAGAAGTAACTTTCTTTCAGGATACATTTTCTTATAAAAATTAGAAACCAATGTATAATACTTAAAAGCACTAAATCATGTGAGAAGCTATCCTAAGACCATAGTTAAAAAATTTTTTTATTTGTCTAAAGAAATGAAAGGTAGATGGTATTTAACGACTTACTCTACCTGAAAACACTTTATTACAATTAAATGTAATGAATGTTATCTGATTTACCTTACTTTTTAAACATCCGCAAATAAATAGTAAATCTGCAAAATCATATATTTCTTGATGTTAACAAACCTGGGCCACGTGCTACTTTCAACTGTTCCAAATAGATTTTTTTTTCTGTGAACATACTGTCTACACAGCAAAAAATTTGGCAAGGGGGTTGATTTTTTTAAAAAAAAAATATTGGGCAATTTGGGTTGGAGAGATGGCTGAGCCGTTAAGGCGCTTGCTTGCAAAGCCTAACCAGTACCCAGGTAAAGCCAGATGCACAAAGTGGCGCATGCACCTGGAGTAATAGAGGCTCTAGCATGGTGTGCCTAGTCTCTCTCTCTCTCTCTCTCTCTCTCTCTCTCTCTCTCTCTCTCTCTCTCTCTCTCTCTCTCTCTCTCTCTCTCTCTTTCTCCTTACAAATAAATATCAGACAATTTAGAGTGACTAATTGGGGAAGGTAGAGAGGAAAGGAAGAAGAGAGAGAGAGGAGAGAAGAGAGAAATTCTAGGTAGGTAGAAAACCGGAGGGATTTGGGATTTTACACTCCCACCTTTGCCTGATGGCACCGAGGAATACGGTAAGAGCAGGAGATTACGGTACTAGCTGGGCTCCAGCCTGCACTACGTCAACCAGAGATCTGCAAAGTTCCTTGGCGTTCTTCTCCAGCGTTCAGGCGCTGAATATTAAAAGGGTGATTGTGGAGTTACCAGCTGCCTTTATGGATTGATTTTTATTTCTTTTCCTATTCTCACTCATCATTTGGAAAGACCAGGTTAAGCAGCCGCGAGTCTGGAGTTTGGGGACCTCGGTGGTGGCGGGGTGAGTCAGCTGGTGCGGAGGACCAGGGCTGGATTCCTGGGAGAAGGTCCCTTCTTTCTCCCCGAGGCGCAGAGGAGGCGGCTCCGGAGCCCGACGCTGGGCACCAGGTGAGTGCGCGGCGGGTGGCCGGGGGCGCGGGGCGCGGGCATCCCGCAGAGCCGGGTGGGCGCTGGCACGGCGCCCCTACCTCCCCAGAACCCCGACCGCACCTGCCCTGGCGCCTCCGCTTTTCCACCCGCTTCCATACTAGCACCCCGTTTCCCTCACCCATTCTGGGAAGTTGCTTCTAGCCAACAAGTGTCTGTCTCGGCCTCCTAGAAGTCTATCCACGCAAGTCGGAGAGAGCGGGTTCCGCAGTGGCGCGTTTTTTTTGGGGGTATCACCTGTAAGGGACTTGAACTTGGGATTTTTTTTGTGACACCATTTGCCCCAATGGATAATATTTAAAAGCACTAAAGCCCCAATACCTGCCTTGGAGCTCTAGCCCAGAAGACGTGGGCCTGTTTCCACACCCCACACTCCTGTCCCTAAGGTCCATTTGAAATGGTAACAACCAGATTTATTTTTGACAGCTCCCCAGCCCCGAAAACCCGAGGCGTCCCTGTCTGCTGGCACGCGGACTTGATTTTTTTTTCACGCACAAAATCCGCAGTGGCTGCCACTCGGGGAGAGATGTGCGCCCCACCAGGTCCCCCAGCATCCCGGGTGTGGCCCGGAGGCCGGAGCCCCTAGGGCGCGCGTCCTTCTGGCTGGGAAACCCAGCCTGGTCCGACCTGGGTCCCGTTCAGCCCTGGGGATCCGCTGCGCTTTGGTAGGGACGTGGCTCTCCCGCCGATTTGCTGGTGGACAGACCCGCGCGCTCCTCACCCACGAGCGCCGAGTCCGCGGCCGTGAGCGTGCGCGCCGCCGGCCTGCGGATCCGGGGTGCCTCTCCCCCGACGCCCCCTCCAGGTGACTGCGGCGCAACCTGTTCGCCAGGCCGACTCCAGATTCCTCCAGCTTGGCTGGGGTGACACATGCCAGCCAGCTGGGGTCGCGTCCCAGGGGAGGGGTCTGTCTTCTTGTCGCCTTGGTCTGCGCTCCGGACCCCTACGCCACTCGGGTTTTATGTGGTTATTATTTGGGAGTGGGAACCTAGTTTCCTTTTTTTTGTTTGTTTGCTTCTGCTTTGAAACTTGAACTTGGCCCCGGGAAGCATTGGAGGGCAGCTTTCTGGAGGTGAGGACTCAGGGGGACGCGGCTCCCAGTCCCCTCTCGTGTCCCCCGTGTCGCCTCCAGCTAAGCCGCTGCAGGGGCGCACAGCGACAGGCTCCGGGCTGGAGTCCCGCGGCGGGTCGAGCTCCGCCAGGCCTGGCTCTCCAGGGCGCTGGACTCAGGCCGGCCTTTCTCTTTCCTCAGGACGCCTGGAGCCATCTGGAACTCAGCAGGTACTGCACACTCGTGTCACCTCGCCGGAGCGCCTAGAAGCTGAAGCTAGCTCGAGCCCGTGCCACGGTGGGGTGACCAACTGGAGAGTAACTGCCCACCGCAGCAGCAGCGCCCCGATGCCAAGGGTCCTTACCTCCGAGCGCCAAAGGCTGCCCCACACCGATTCGCCATTTCGGGCAAGATTAGAAATTTGAATTTCAAATTATGTGCCGAATGCAGGGGCTTCTCTCCTCTAGGACGGATCAGATGGCACGAGAAAGTGGACTCCAGTAATTTCTGGGATTGCTTTTGTAACACTTCTGGAACCTCGGCTAGGAAAAGGGTCCAGAGCCAGCGCAGTGGAGCGAAGAGGGTCTCTTGCAGTCCTTGGCCATGTCGCCTTTAATGTCCCGCGCCTTAGCATGGCCCTCTGAGGGTTCCCAGGGCTGCCGGGGGCTGTTTCCCACCCTTACTTTCTCTCTCACCTCCAGCCAAACCCAGCTGGCAGGACTCCCCAAAGCCGGGACTTTCTGACTCGCTGCTCCTTCACTCCCTCCTCTGCCCTCCGCCCGAGGACCGTCCCCCCTCCTGCCTGGGACCATGGTGTTTCTCTCGGGAAATGCTTCTGAAGGCTCCAACTGCACCCACCCGCCACCACCAGTGAACATTTCCAAGGCCATCCTTCTCGGGGTGATCTTGGGGGGACTCATCATTTTTGGGGTTCTGGGAAACATCCTGGTGATCCTCTCGGTGGCCTGTCACAGGCATCTGCACTCGGTGACTCACTACTACATCGTCAACCTGGCGGTGGCTGACCTCCTCCTCACCTCCACCGTGCTGCCCTTCTCTGCCATCTTCGAGATCCTGGGCTACTGGGCCTTCGGCAGGGTCTTCTGCAACATCTGGGCAGCGGTGGACGTCCTGTGTTGCACCGCGTCCATCATGAGCCTCTGCATCATCTCCATCGACCGCTACATCGGGGTGAGCTACCCGCTGCGCTACCCCACCATCGTCACCCAGAGGAGGGGGGTCCGGACTCTGCTGTGCGTCTGGGCCTTTTCCCTGGTCATCTCCATCGGTCCCCTGTTCGGCTGGAGGCAGCCGGCCCCAGACGATGAGACCATTTGCCAGATCAACGAGGAACCTGGCTACGTGCTCTTCTCGGCCCTGGGTTCCTTCTACGTGCCTCTGGCCATCATCCTGGTCATGTACTGTCGAGTATACGTGGTAGCCAAGAGGGAGAGCCGAGGCCTCAAATCCGGCCTCAAGACCGACAAGTCGGACTCAGAGCAGGTGACACTTCGCATCCATCGCAGAAACGCCCCTGCCGCAGGAGGCGGCGGCGGGGTGAACAGTGCCAAGAACAAGACGCACTTCTCCGTGCGGCTGCTCAAGTTTTCCCGGGAGAAGAAAGCCGCCAAAACGCTGGGCATCGTGGTGGGCTGCTTCGTCCTCTGCTGGCTGCCCTTCTTCCTAGTGATGCCCATTGGTAAGTCTTACGATCTCAGTGGGGGAGTCTCCAGTGAAGACTCAGAGATGAGAGGGGGGCCTGCATTTCCCACTGCTACAAGGCAGCTGGGGGAAGCTCCCTGGTGGGCACGTAAGTGGTCATTCTTTTGGTTCCAGTGTTCTCATTTGCATGTGGGTCCTAAGGCGCTTTTAACTCCTCTAAAGAGGCTTGGAACTGATGCAGATCGGCCTTCTTAATAAGAATGACAGCTTTTCTTAATGCCTTTAAGTGAATATTTTAATCTACCCACCCTCTGTATAAGGGCAGTCACTACCAAGTACGTTAGCAAACTGAGGATTGAAACTCACTCTGCTGAGGAGGGTGGGGAATGCAGGTCCTCTTGGCCTGAACATAACCACCAGGCTCCTGCTGGACAAATGTGTGGCCTTGTTACTATATTGGATGGTCCTTAGGGCTCGTCATAATAGGTGCTTATGTACTCTGTGCCAATTTTATTTTCTGGATTCAGTAGAGGAAAGAAATATGGTGAGCCACTAGCTGCAACCATAAAAATGATTTTATGACTAAACCAATTTCAAACCTTCAGAATTCATCATAATATTTCCAGTAAGTAAATACCCACTTGTATTTTAATAGCAAGGATAAAAACAGATACCACTGTCCCCAAGAGTCATCCGGGAAGTTGCAGATGAGAATATAAAGAAGACAGTCATGTTACATATTCAATTCTTGCAAATGCTAAATTAGCTGTTGTCAAAACTAATGAGCTCATTATAAGTATCAGCAAGCCAATCCACTTGGAAGACTCATCCGTCTCTGAAAAGCCTTCAGTGAGATCCCAATGGGGTTGTTTGCTATTTTTAGTTTGTGAGCTCAAATATAGACCCACACATTCATTAGCGACGAAGTCTACCCAACCCAAAAGTCATGGTAAAAATAAGAATAATACTAATCCATCTAAAGTATCTTAAAACTGAGTCTTCACAGCATGTTCTTAAACTGTTTCACTTTACAATGCTGTCACAGAGTAACTGGGACTTCTTGAATGTTCCAGACATCCTACCAGCCTAGTTCATAACTCTTATCCTGACATGCCAAGTGGAAGAAGGGAACTTTTCAAATTCTAAAGTTATAGCTACTAGCCACATGGAACTATTTAAATGTGAATTAAAATTGTAAAACTAAAATTCATATTTGGTTCCTCAATCCCACTGGCCACTTTTCAAACACTCAGTGACTACCTGTGGCCGGTGGTTTTGGACAGTAGAGATATAAATTGTGTCTGTTAGTTCAGTGTTTCTGTTGATCAGGATGGTTGTCTCCCACTCTACCACCTGGCCTTCCCTCATGTCCCCAACTTTGCTCCTGCACAGCTTTGGGTTCACTGCAAATAGCACTCTGCCTCAGTCTCTTCCTGAACCCCTCCTCTCTCTGCCTCCTGAACTTGGCACGTTTATAGCTGCATCTGCATCTCTACAAATGTTTATTGGACACTTGTATTAGACAAACAAAGCAGAAGATGTGTTGTCCATGAAATGTCTGCATTTTTTGGAGGAAATCGACATAAGCAAATATATCCTAAAAAGCCAAGGATTAATAAGCACCCTCGAGAAATCAGTAGGAGAGGATGGCTAGTGTAAAAAGGACAATGAGCCTGGTGGTCAGGGAGGTTCCCTCTGGAAGGGGGAGCCCTGCCTGACTGACTTGAAGAGTCAGGCTTACAAAATCTGGGAGGAAGAGCTCCTTGGAGAAGGAGCCTATTCGAGGAATATGAGAGGGCCAGAATGGCTGCACTATACAGTGAGGACAGGCAAGATCACCAAGAGGTTGGGGACAGATAAAAATCTAAGTCATGTGGGTCTTCTTGGCCTGTTTATATTCTGATGGGAAAGATGAAGTCAAGCAGAACATTGATGGCATAGGAAAAGAAAGGAGAGAGGAGGAAGTAACAGGAAAGTAACAAAGAAAAAAGATGTTAAGAACCAAGGCAAGAAGATGTGGCAGGGACGGCAGGAGGTCTCTTCAGAATATGTGATGTCCTCACTGAGACAAGAGGCAGTGTGGGGAAGAAATGAGGAATGAGAGAGTTAATGACCAAAGAGAATCTGTCAACTACCTTGGACACCACACCGGGAGAGTAAATCCATTATGGAAACCCAGTCCCATTTAAATCAGAGCAGCGAAGAAGTCTGTGTGGTGGTGCTCTCTCACAGCTAAGTGGCTGAGGGTTACGGGAACAGGGACACGGCTGAGGGTGGACATGAGTTCTAGGGAGCAAAAAGGGTCATCTGAGAGAGACACGATGAAGCCCAGTTCTAAAAGAGAGACATGATGACCCTGGATCTAGTGTCCTGCTGGGAAGATGGGTGCTCCTCCCGTGGTCTGGGCTCTCCAAGAGCTGGTCATGCTAAGGTGTGAGAGAGACTTGTGGTAAGAGCAGAAAAGGGAATAGGAGCAGAAAGAGTCTGCGGTCTTCCTCTAACTCCTAATCAAGGAATTTGTTGGGAGGAAACCTGAAAAGCTAGCGAACAATGTCTGAACCGGCTGCTCCATGAAGGACCCTAAACTCACCAACCTCCACTTGCCAATTCCTCTTCACACCTAGTGAGCAAGAAGCTATCTCTCTTGGGATATAGGAATGGTGTGGAAAGGCCCAGACACCCAGGAAGACAGAACAAAAAAGGGTGAATAAAGCACACCCCTTCCTTCCAGAGCCTCCTAGTCTAGTTGAAGAGACAAACCAGGAATCATTAACATGAGCCTGGGAGAGAGAAGCTTGAGCCATATTATTATCATCTGCTGAGAAATACAGCAGCTATGTTCATCTGAAAGACACCGCAGAAACTTCCAGAAGTACCACTGCAGTCTGAGCGGGTTCTTCAAGAAGCACTACTTGTGCCGAGCCACCAGTCAGATCTCATTTATTTTTACTTAATCCGTGTAAGTGCATTTTCATGCAAAATGTGAACAGAAAATAAATATGCATTATGTTATCATACCCAAGGGACATAAGCCCTTGTCAGGGCAAGAGCTCTCTTGGGAAGGTTATCAGTCTAGACTGAGATGCTGGAGAGGAAGGGTTATGGAGGAGGGTGTGTACAAAGTTGAGAGGTGAACCACGCATGTGTGTAAGAGCTGAGGAAAATCCAGTGAGTAGATGCTGTTGTATTACCGAAGGTCCCCACTCAGCCAGACGCAGTGGCTCACGTCTGCAGTCCTAAGCACTTGGGAGGCAGAAACAGGGGGATCAGGAGTTCAAGATTTGATCTAGGAAAAAAAGTTCCTTGCTTCATACCAGGAGTAGTTTTGTCATCATTGTCACCACACTCTTCCCCAAGATTCTCCCCGCCAAGGCTGGGCTGCTTGCTGGGTTGACGAGTGTCATCTCGGTAGAAATGTGGCCAAGTCTTTGCAGTCTTGATTCAGCTTTGCATCTCAAATGGTTGGATGAGATTCAGATCCGCTTTGCAGAGGGAGGCTGCTTGGTCACTCTTGCCTTACAGAGAAAGCTTGTCCAAGGGAAGTTCTGGTGATGGGTGCACAGAGAGGATAGGAAGGTGTGAGCCTTCAACTGTGGAAAGGAAGGAAGGAAGGAAGGGAGGAAGGGAGGGAGGGAGGGAGG
>PVHP010020515.1:0-30560 GCA_004024765.1 Zapus hudsonius | reverse complement strand
ATCATAAGTCACCACCAGCTGTTGATGAGATCAGGTCTAGGTTATTCTATATGTCACTTCCTGTGGGCTTTGGAAACATGATCAAGGCATGATGTAGGGGGAGGGGCAGCATTCTGAACCAACTTTTGTCTGGAATGCTGCTCCATTTGGGAACCTTTGCATGAACTTTTGCTGAGAGTCTCGTGATTATATAAGGTTTTCTGATCTTGCACAACTCTGTGTTTAGGGTGGTGAATGGATCAGCATTCCTTTTCAAGCAGATGAAGAGACGAGCTCAGGTAACTTAAATTCCCACCACACTGTTCTAGTTGGTGGTAGATGCCATCAGGGTGAGTGACAGCCAAGTCTAAGCAATGGCCCCTCTCTCTTGCTGAAAATGAGTGCAGATCTGCACAGCATTGAAAAATCACTCTGGCCTTCTCTTTTCTAACAAACATCCCAGTGACAAGTCCATTTACCTACTAGCCACCTAAGAAAACTTTATTTTTATTTGCCCACATGGAAAAAATGCAAATGAGTAGCATACCTGCATTTATATTTGATGACTTTTTTTAGTTAAAGCAAGTTGTTAAACTGTTGACTCACATTTATAGGGCCAGCATTTGAATTTTTCTGTATGCCAGGTACATGGAGAGCGTTTTTCTTAATTTGGGGAGCTCAGTGGCAACCATATTCATGATTAAGCAAAAGTAGGGGAACAGAACCCCCCCCCCCCGCGTTCATTTCTGCTGGATGTGGAGACCCTTATGTGGACCTCTGACTCCAGAAGGAACCCAGGAAGCCTTCCTCTTTCCTTCCTACCACACGCAAGCAAAGCTGGCTGACATGAACCACGGGTTTAGCTGGGTTGCAAGATGCTACCATCAACATTGAAATGAGCAGCTCTATCTATGACAGAAATAACATCTCTGACAGATACTGTGTTTTGAGTCTCTTTATATATTAGGAACTCTACTGTGGATGTTACACACAAAATATGTTGTTTATTTTTTCTTAAGATCAGCCCATTTCCTTTAGCCAGAGAATTTTGCCTCCGAGATCTACCTTTTCCTGATTTTTCTTTAAAACTCACTATCTCAGGTAGCCTTCCTTGACCTCAGATGAGGGACAGTCATCTCTGCCACTTGGCCATAACTGCCCATGAGTCCCAGCTGTCATTCTTTGAATCCCTGCCTACAGTTCGCTTGATCATGGCTACATACCTGCTTGTAATGAATCCCCCCTAGACTTGGCTTCTGTGAAATCAGAGACCATATGTCATGGTTTAATCCAGGTGTCCCCCACAAACAAATGAATGTGTTCTGATAGATCGATCCTCAGCTGATGGCAGTTTAGGTTTTACAACCTCGATGAAGCTTTGTTGTTGGGGGCGGGCTTATGGGGTTATAAGCCAGCTTCCCCTTGCCAGTGTTTGGCACACCTTCCTGCCGCTGTTTGCAGTGCTGTGGCAGAGGTGATGTCCAGCCCTCTGCTCATGCCATTGTTTTCCCTGCCAGAATGGAGTCTCCCCTTGAGTCCGTAAGCCAAATAAACCCATTCCTCTACAAGCCACTTTTGCTTGGGTTCTTTCTGCGCAGCAACTAGAAAGCTGACCGCAACACCATATTTATATTATTAAACAATTATTAATAAAATAGTTATTCCCATGAGTATTTTATCCCTAAGGAGATTACCTCCTAGGTGCTTTTTAATTAAATGCAGTGAGTCCATTTTAGAGAGTAAAATAGCAAAGTTCAATCACCTTAGAAATATCTAACCACTCAAAGTCAGGAACAGAGCTAGAAACCAGGCAAAAACTTCTTCCATGCGTTTCTAATGCCTTCAGAAATTTTCATACCCTCTCCTGGAATACGATTCGACTCTACACCAAATATCTTCTTAATTGTATGTGCATAAATGTCTTGTAAGTCTGGTTTCTCTTGTGTCTTTCAGAGTGTGTTCAAGAAATTAAGCTTGCTTTCTCCTCATTCACCCAGGAAAACACTGCTATGTTGTTTTTATCTCCATCTCTAGCAAGGATCAGAGCAACTGAACGTACACATGATCCATGTGTCTAATTCCTGGCTAAGAAAAAAAGGACCGTCCAAAGGTCCCAGCCATCTGCAGAAAGGGGAAGACAAAACCTGGGTCTCTTGGCCTTAACATTATGTCATTTTATATAGTGTTCAGCTTGTCTATTCCAAGCTAAGATGAAAATACATGTGTGGTGGTGGCAGAAGGCTGGGGGGTGTGTCTCTTCCTTGGAGGAAGATGATGATGGGTAATGGAGAGGGGAAGGTCAAGGATGCCAACCCTGTCAACACAAATGTCACCTGTTTCCCCAAGGCACATTCGAGTCTTGCTGCTCCTCTCTGACCAGGTGTGGGTTCCTGGTCTTTGTGTCTTCATCTGCTCATTCCTTGTCATCCTCTAGGGCTGACATCCTTCCTGTCCTTTGTCACCTCTCCCTGTTCAGCACATCCCTCAGTCTGTCCACTGTTGCTCTAGTGAAAATGACTGATTGCCATAGCTGAGTTCTCGCTCATCTTGGCTTGAAGTTCTGCCCTTTGTGGTCAGGTTACACACCCATCTCTCTAGAGCTGTGAGATCCTGAAGGACCAAGACTCTGGAGCTAACCTTGGAAGCCTGTCATCACTGTGCATACAGCAGGAGCTCTATCAATGAACTGAACACAGCCCCCTACTTGACACCATAGGAGTTTCCAGAACTTTCTACCTTTCACAGATTTTGAAACAGAATTTCTGACAAATCATGGGAAGGCAAAGGAGGCAAAGAACTATTTTTTCTTGTTTGGGTTTTTTTTTAATTGATAATTTTCATAGATAAACATACTGTAATTGCATCATACTCCTCTCCCATTACCTTCTTTTCTCCTTCTTCCTGTTCATTCCACCCCTTCTTCTTTCCGATGTCTTAATAGTTTTCTTTCTTTTGATGTTCTTTTTTCCTTCCTCTGTCATCGATGTTGTTTGGCTCCATGCTGTGCAGGTTTTGTGGAGTTGATGATAGCTGCTGTGAGGTTAGAATGGTGTCATGGTTTGATCCAGGTCCCCCACAAACAAATGAATGTGTTCTGATGGATCGATCCTCAGCTGATGGCATTTTTGGTTTTACAACCTCGCTAGAGCTGTGTTGTTGGGGGCGGGCTTATGGGGTTGTAAGCCAGCTTCCCCTTGCCAGTATTTGGCACACCTTCCTGCCACTGTTTCCAGTGCTGTGGTGGAGGTGATGTCCACCCTCTGTTCATGCCATCGTTTTCCCTGCAAGGATGGAGTCTCCCCTAATAAACCCATTCCTCCACAAGTTGCTTTTGTTTGGGTTCTTTTTGCGCAGCAACTAGAAAGCTGGCCACAACAGATGTGATGGTCACTTCATGTCTGAAGGACAGTGTCCCACAACGGTCCCCCCCTCATCCATACTTTCTACCCCGTCTTCTTCACTCCCCCCTGAGCCTTGGAGGTCACACTAGAGAGGTCTCATTTAGAACTGAACATTCAACTACCACTGATTCTCAGCACTGTGCAGTTTTGAGTCTCCGAATTATCCATTGCCATTTGCAAAAGGAAACTTCTCTGGCCAATTGTGAGAACAGCACCAATCCATGGACACAAACATAATAAACACAATTAGGAGGCAGGTTGATGATCACAGCATATCCACACAGCCAAACTGAACTCCTCAGCCACAGGCTTTTGAGTAGGTTAAATACCAGGCAAGGTCTTACCACAGAAATCAGACAGGCCTCAAACTCCTGATCCTCCTCTCCCTGCCTCTCAGGTGCTGGGGTTACAAGTAGGCATGAGCTACCACATCCAGGGCAGAAAGATATCTTTCAAAGCTGTTTCATTTTGGTCACTGGATTCACTAAGCTTTGTGCTGTTGTGAAAATGAACTATCAAAATGACAGCTGAATCACAGTACTGGAGCTTAGAAACGGATTAAGGACAAAAGCTTTTCTTGGAGGCATGCTGATCGTTTCTTCTCTACTTTGACTTCTGCCAGGGTGCTCCTAGGGCAGCTTAGTGTTCGGTCCGTGACTTTTTCATGCTGCATGGTATTTTGGTAGGTCAGGCTGTCACTGAACTGGTCAGTCATTGCTTCGATCCTAAAGACGATGGCCTGATGTTTCCAGCACCCATCGTCACATCTGTGGCAGCCATGCATGAAGCCCAGACTCCCACTCAAAGCAAGAGACCTTGGTTGCATGTTGTCCTGTGTTCACAGATTCCAGACCAGAATGAAGACACCCAGGATAGGGCAAATTCTCAAAGGACAGGAAATCTGTGTTTGATACAAGAGGTGTTTCTCTTATTACTCAATGGGATAGCTGGATTTTTCTTTTAATTTTTAAAATATTTATTTAAGAGAGAGAGAGAGAGAGAGTCAGACAGAGAAAGAGACAGTATGGGCTTGCCAGGGCCTCCTGCCACTGTAAACGAACTCCAGATGCGTGTGCCACTTTGTGCATCTGGTATTGGGGAATCGAACCCAGGCAAGCAGGCTTTGCAAACAAGCACACAAGCACCTTTAACAGCTAAGCCATCTCTCTAGCCCTGCTTTTCTCTTTCCCATCAGAGGTACTGTATTAAAGCCCAGTGATCCAAGCCTTCTTGTCTAGTCTTGACGCTGTTTGAACAGGCTGACTCGTAGTTTCTTGAAAATCTTTCCTCCTGCCTCAGGGTGTTGGCTTATCTTCTCTCCCAAATTTCTTTCCCAGACAGATTTCTCCTAGTCTGTTAGATTGTTGGCTCTCTCTAACATTGTGTAATTTGTTGGGAAATCCTACTTCCACCATTTCCCCTCCTGTTCTGCATTAGGTCCCTTCTTGGTATTAAATACTTGCGTGTTATCGTCTACCCTTCACACAGAGCACTTATCATGCTACATGCTTGTGATTATGTGATCAATATCTTTTCTGCGTACACAGTGAACTCATTGAGGGCCCACTCTGGGTATGTTTGCTTTCAAAATTCCACTTCCTGGGCCTACCACAGTGTGTTACCACAGTGCTTGACACACACACACACACACACACACACACACACACACACACACACACACACACACCAGTGTTCAACCTATATCTGGCAGATGAAGTTTTGTGTCACTTCAGAGGGCTGTCACTATGACAGGGAGCTTATAAAAAACACCTGATGAACCCTATCACAGAAATATAGCAGGAAAGTGGTAGATTGATCTCCAAATCACTGGCTCTCATAACCAGAGTCTGGACTTCGCCAGGACCCCAAGCCAGCTGCTATGTCCTCGGCCTCTCATTTCCTCCAGTGACTTTAAGCCAGAGCGTGCTTTGTGGTTTAATTTCCTCTTCTGGAAGCAGGTACTATAACAAAATAGCAAGGGCCACGCTGGGCTCTGGACTAGCACACACTTGCGAGCCCATCCTTGGAAGCCTGGCCAACAGACATGGGGAGATTATTAACACAATAAACCATAATTCTGCAAATTTGTACTCAGGGACCTTTTTATGGCCTGGTTGGGGACTATATAATCTATGGCCTGACTCCTTGGTTACTGGATTACTTGGTTACTAAGTAACCGGGTAATGACATCTGAACCACAAGCTTTACAAAAGATGCTATGTCCAATATTATATTTTATGAACTTAGTAAAAACTCCAGTTACATATTTAGAGTTTTTAATGAAGCTTATGGCATTTTAATATGCACATTCCATATCATAACCAATTTCCTAACAGGTTTAGTTTTCCTTGTTAATACTGTGTCTAAGAACTTTTAAAAATATTTTTGCCTTTATTGATAATTTTTAAAAGCTCCCTGGTACCACATAAATAATTCTAAAATTAAAATACCCGAAAATGTTTCTAGAGAGCATATGTCTATGGTAAAGCCGTGTTCTGCTAATTTTTTTTTTATCTATGATATGATGAGAAAAGTTTCCAAATTTGGCATTCAAAGAATTCCTGCTTTATCACTTGCTGGGTGACCTAGTGACATCACGTTAATTACTGAGCCTGGATTTCCTCCTCAGTAAGTGACAATCATTCCTTAATATGGAGGGAAGTGTGGTGAATTAAATGAAATGATATATGAAGGAGTTTTATTCCTTGTTAAATACCACACAAAGGTTTCATTTTTTAATAATATTATTACAGAAGCATTCTGCAATTATAAGCACATTCTCACATTTTTGTCTTTGATTCCGTATGTACTGTGGTTCCAGTAACAGCCTTATAGCCATGTTACTATAAATTTTCATCTCTTAAAATATGATTTTTATCCAGGCACCTCCTTCCACAGTCTAATTGGCAGCCAGGTGGGAAGGGAAGGTACAGTTTAACTGGGGTTTTGGGTTTCACCATGTTCAAAGCCAGCCTGGTCTCATGGCTTCCAATCACTTTGCTAAATGTCCCCATTCCAGCCAAACAGCACCACTTAAACTCACTTTCCTAGGATAGGCACAGATGTGTCAGGCAGGCACTCCAAAACAAAAACAAACAAACAAACAAACAAAAAACCTCTTGAGGAGAGACCTTTCACATCTCCCAAGGGTCCAGAGTCACAGGCCACCACTTGCTGTTTAATGAGTCTTCAGGAAACACAGGGACACCTGTCATGGAGGATGAAGAAGGAAGTATCCACTCTAAGCCCCTGTTTAGACTTATCACTGGGCTAAGTACCCAGCTCCACACACGCCCCTCCTTATGAGGAGGCAAAAGTTAAACAATGTGGCCTTTTGGTGACAGTCGATATAGTCTATTCAGAGGGGAACAGCCATTTGGTACCTTAAGCAGCTTACATGGTACCTTACAGGATAGTCTGGTCAGGAGAGAGATCTCCCCAAGGTGGACTTCCCCTAGCATTACAGAGAACCACAGGGACCTGACATTTCTATGTCATTTGTACCATCCATGTGTCCTATGCACATTCCTATACAGTCACATCATTTCACTGAAGGATATTCTGATCTAGATGAGAAAGTGGCGCTTCAGAGATGACATGTCCACTTAAGTTCACACAGCCAGGCATGAGCAGAACTGGGCCTCAGTGGAGTCATTCATCCATCCCCCTTTCCATTTAATTTCTTCTTAATTAAGCTCACTCCTTAACTTAATTTCAGCCCAGTGTTACATTGTCCAGCTTTAACCTTCCCCATAACTATATCTTCAGAGTCCTTATTCACATGAGGTCTAAATAAAAAGCATTTTAGGAACATTTTTCCCCTTTCCAAATCTAATTGAAAATATCTTGCTAACCCTGGCTGCGATTTAATGTCTAATATGTCCCAGCCATCTTCCCCCTCCCCTTTCTCAGATAACAAAGGAATGGAACAAAATAAGGTATCTCTTCCAAATGAAGCAATCCCGCCACAGAGAGGATGCCTCCCTCCCCAAGCACTGTTTCTGCAATCAGGTCCCATCGACATTTCCCCTACTAGTTAGTAGTTTATATAATGCCAGAGTAAATGGTCCTCTCTGGGGAAGTTCCACAAAGAGAATTGGGTTTTAGGTTTTAGGAGCAAAGTCGAGATAGATTCTTTCACACGCATCTCAGTTCTAATAGCAATGACACGGCTGGTGCCCCATGAAGTCAGAGCGGTCTGACTTAGCCATTTGATTCTTAAAAACTGATTTAAAAATTACCCATGAGCAGTGTGCAGGAAGAATGAATGCCCTTTAATGGAGCTTTTATGCCAAGCACCTCATTTGCTTCCTGCCTCCCACCTCTGCATGGCTACGTGTTATTAATACCTTCAGAAAAGGCAGCCTATTACAGACTTGAAATCAGAGAGGCAAGAATGGGGTGTCTATCATTCACCCCCCACCCTATATTATGCCCAGCTTCCTTCAGAGGAGTGTGTGGACCTGGAGACTTCAGTTACACACAGATTCTTTGGGGTTGGGAGAGAGTCCAGGCACCCCACTAGGGGGTGAGGCATCCTGCACAGCTCTTGAGGTGGTCCAGCTATTAAGGGACAGCCCCTCAGGCAGCCTGGCTCATCAGTGAACTAAACAAGTAACACATGAAAGAAAGACTTGCTACAATTAACAAAGTGCTCTTATTTAGTTACTGCCTGGCCTGGCCTCCCCAGAAGATGCCTCTTCCCACTTGTGAGGCCCAAAGGTTCCTAAAAATGCATTCTAAAATGAGTTTTATAATCATAACATATTTTATCACTGACAAAGAACAAATGAGAGCCTTTGATATACTCACACATAACACAAAACAGTATCTTTCCGATTATATATTGATAAGAGCATTGCAGAGTGTTAAAATGATCATTTAACCAGGTATGATGGTGACCATGCCTGTTACCCCAGCAGTGGACGGCTGACACAGGAAGCTAGTGAGTTCAAGGCTGGTCTATACTATGTAGACCCTGTCTCAAAGAACAGAAAATAAAAAGAAAGGAAAGATAAGGAAAAAAAAAAGACTATTTATAAGACTTTCTAAACAGTACGGTATAAGTACTATAGCATAGGTATACTGTCATAAATTGATGATTCATCTTTCTTAGCATATTACAACTCTGACTATAGCAGTAAACCCAAGAGTCATCTAGAATATGAAACCATAAATGATCCTTTACCCCCCATGGTGCTAACTCTATTTCAATGGGTCACCTTTAACGGCTCCAGGAGAAAGTTCTTGATCTACTCAACTTCATGGGATATCTCAAGGTCTAACATCCTCATGGTCTAATAGTCTCAAACATTTAGCTTCGTGCTCAGGTAAGGAGCAGCAAATCCTACCAAGCAACTGTCTACTCTAAATGGCTTCATTTGCTCTTCCAGGGATCTATCACAGCTTAATAAAACTGCCCATTTAGCAGCTGAGATCAGTTCTAGTTAAGGAGCTGAGAATTCTAGATCCATCTATGGAGAATTCTGGAATTCCTCACTGAGTTTAAAGCTTTCGATATTTTACTGGTGACTGACATTCAGCAGTGAGTCAAGGAAATCTTGGCTCAAATGATCTTAAGCAAAAAACAAAAGGACACTTGTGATGTCATCTGATAGGAAGCCAAGGATACAGGGAATGACCACCCATCCATCCGTTATGGCACCATTCCCGCTCCAGCTCTGTGCCATGGCTCCTTTTCTGGAACCTTCTGGTTCATGTCAATTGCCTCTTGTGTTTCTGGACATCTTTTGAGCAGAGGCATTAACTGTCTTTGTTCTGGACTGGTTTCCACACTGAATAATGTGTATAATATGTCTCTCTGGGGCATAGGAAAGACATGCTAGCCATCTGTTATAGAAGACCTGGGGTCCCTGGTATGTGTGTAGGTATCCCTTGGTCTGCTTCACACTGCCTGGCGGGAATTGAGCTTGGGGACCAGATGCAAATATGCCTATATTTGCCTATAAAGTCCTTTGTTTCTGACCCAGGAGTTTTGCATCTTCAGGCAGCATCCATGAAAACTGTAGTTTGAGAAAATGGGGTAAAGTCTCAGACTTTTCATAATACATGTATAAGCTCTGTTCTTCTATGAGGAGGTTGGCAAGGGCATATTGTGGTTGTCATACGCACTGGGGCAACAAGAGAGACAGGATGGCCTATAGGAGAGAGACGAAGTCTCTTCTTTAATTATGATCAGAGCTAGCCTCCATTGGCAGATCCATGAGCCTACCCCTGGGAGGTGGGGGACACTTCCTGGAGCAAATGCAAGTCCTCTTTTCTTAAGCTTGGGTTCATAAACCTGTCAGTGAAAACATGGATGAATTCAGCTTCTGCTGAAGTCCAGGGTGTATGCCATGACCGAGGCCACACCTGAACAAAGTCTGGGGTCTGTGAGGAAGGAGAAATGGTTTTGAATATTGCATAGGCAGCTACGGAGTTGCCTGTGTTAGAACTGAGCTCCAATTCAAGGAAACTCATCCAAATAGTCTATTCTTAGGAAATTTGCAAGCACAAGCCCTCTCCTTCCAACATCACACGGGGGCCCTATCCGCTGTGCTTCTCAGATGCTCATATTTCAAGCCATAGTTATGAGTTTAGGCCTTAAGAGATCTGGTTCAGATCATAAATGTTATACAAATCAACCCATATGGATTAAGTGCTGTCACAGTCTATAACTGCTAAACGAGGGTCATGGTTTCAGTCTGGCTAATAGACTCTAATACACTCAATGGTTTTATAAAATCCAAGTCAGGAATTCATCATAAGTGTGAAATTTTATATGGTCTGGTAGAAAATCAGCAAGTTATGCTTTCCACCCATAGAGGAAGTGTGGAGGAAAAAAAAATTGAATGCTGACTTGGGTGGCCATGCTGGGGGACAGGGCTGTGCTAGCCTTTCATGAGACTCAATTGTGTCACAGAGGATCACACCTTTCCTAGGGTGTGGTTCAGTGTTTCATCTGCTTTGAGGGTTACTGGACATTGGGCTCACCTTTTTTCTCTTAACCCTCATGAAAAACTAGAGTATATGAGAATGAGATTTCTTTTCATCTCACACTACATTGGACTTTGGAGAGAAAAATATGGCTCTAACATCCAAGGTCCCACCATAAAGGTTGACCAACAAGGAAAAATACAAAGCCAACTCTTTCTTCCCACCATCAGATTGGATTTGAGCTTCAAGATGAACCTTAACAGCTACAAACATCCTAGTTATTCTGCCTCCTGTTTGTAGGATGTTGGGAATGTTACTTCCATTCTTTGAGCTTGCTCTCTCATTAGCTCTAAATAGTCATGGATCTATCCTAAGTTACTGTGAATATTTGATAAAGTAGTATATATGAAAGAAAAATGTTTCCTGAAGCAATATCTAGATTATGATCGAGATGCTATTAAATTAAAGTGAATGAACATACTTATGGGTAAGATAGCTTTGTAAATAAAATCAATGCCATAGTTTTAATAAACTAAAAAACACAACACATGGGCTGGAGAGATTGCTCAGCAGTTAATTAAGGCACTTGCCTGCAAAGCCTAACCACCCAGATTTGATCCCCCATACCCACTGTGATGGTGAAGTTTTGTTGTCAACTTGATCTTTTTAATTATCTTGGGTAGGTCTCTGAGGTTGTTCACAGGAAGCCAGCCCTCTCAGTAGGGGGCAGGATGTAAGGAAACTCAAAGAAGATGGAAGTAAATATCCTTTCCTGTGTGGGCAGTGCAGGAAGGAAATTCCAGAGACTCAGGAAGCCATTAAATCTGGGGAAGGGTTGTTAAAACCCCCACCCTAAGGCTCTCTCATTCCTCCCCTGCCTGCTTGCTGTTGTGTATGTGTTGTTGTTGCTGGGTTTCTCTCTCTGCTTGGAAGTGTGAAAGGGGGCCAGCCTCTTTCATCATTGTGGAACTTCCCCTGGATCTGTAGTTTCAATAAATCCTTTCTTCCCATAACTGTGCCTGGTTTGGAGGTTATGTGGCTGACTATGACAACCATATAAATGTAAAGCCAGATACACCGAATGTTGCATGCATCCGGAGTTCATTTGCAGGAGTGAGACGGCCTGGTGCACCCATATATTCTTTCTCCTCGCTTTCTCTCCCTCCCTTTTCCCTCCCTCCCTCCTTCCTTCCTTCTCTCTCTCATGCAAACAAAAAATAAAAATATATTTTTTAAAAACAACCTGAAGACATAGATGCCTGGTGAGCACAGTAAATGGTATGCCAGTCTCATAAAACTGAAGATACCCAGAAAAAAATTGTGCAAATAAAATTCAAAACAAAAGAATACCTACTCATATCTTCCCTCAGGAAATAATCCTCTTCAGGGGTACTTTATATCGCTAAAAAAGTACTTGTGCTATTTTGGAATCAGGCACATCCTCTCACTGTAATAGTAAGTGACTTAAGCAAGCCCAGCACATTAGGCAAAATAAGAGACCATGGATGTCTATGTGCTGATCCCTGAAACCTGGGATGGCTGTTGAATGGCAAAAGGGAATTTTGCAGATATGATCAAGTTATTAGCCTGGGTTAGCCTAATGGGCTTAGGGGTCAAATACTTAGGGGGTCTTTCCATTAGATATCCTTTCTAGCTGTGTTATGTAGTTAGAAAAAGGTAAGGATTTCTAGGGAAAAATCGGATAGAAAGGAACACAGCTCTGCTAACACCATAATTTTTAAACCAGCAGCAAATTTCTAACCTATGGAACTCTAAGGATACATTTTTGCTGCTTTGTACTTCTAGGTCATAATTAATGTTACAGCTGCAGAAGAAACTTTGCACACTACAAGCAAGACAGACATCTTACCATGAGCTTAACTCATTTATCTCATGAAATCCTTGCCAAAGCTGTCCAAGGTCAAAACTAGAAGATCACACTTAAACAGATTATGCAACTTGCCCATCGTCTCACGGCCAAAGTCAGAGCAGGTTCCAATGTGAGAACCTGGATACAGAAATTTGCCTTTTTTCATCATTGAATAACCTCCCTAAAAAAAGTGAGTTATTTGTAGTAGTTAAATACAACAAATAACTCAAAATTTTCCATCAACTAATTTGTAAAGTTTCTCAGCACTATTTTGACTTTACCATGAAAATAGTATGCTGGTTTCCCTGGAGCTAGTGACTGTCCAGTTTCTTCTTTTTTATTTTTTTTCCTCTTCTTTTTTTCATGAGACCTACAGCAGAGCAAGTGGAATTTCTCTAGTTATTGTTGGCCACTTGTCTTAATGGGTCATTTTAATGGAGAGGCTGTTACCTTAAAGGAAGGGCAGAGCAGTGAACGGTGCTCAGAGCTGCAGATCTGAGCATCTAGTGTAAGACCTGCAGCAGCTGTGATCGGTTATATCACCTTGATATTTTACAAATTTCTCCTGAGTCCTTAAAAGTCTCATGTATCCCTGAGATCAGAGGGGGCTGGTTTTTTTTTGTTTTTTTTTAGTTTTTATTCATAATTATAGTTTGATATTTTTTGTTGCTATTTTTATCTTTTCTTCCTGACAACTCCATTACACTGAATGATCCCCAGACTCCCCTCAACCAGCCAAAGACACTGTCTTTCTATGTCATGACTCACTGTTGCTGGGAAGGGTCACCTGGGATCTAGGTCATGTGGTTGAAAGTTAACACTGATGTCTTCCCTTCCTCCCTCCCTTCCTTCTTTCCTTCCTTTCTTCCTCCCTTACTTCCTTTTGATGTGGAACTAAAACTCATTAAAAAATATCTTTCAAACCTTCCATTTGCTCCCCCTACAAGAAGATAATATTTATCAGAGCAGAGGATGCTGGAACACTAAGCAGAGACCAAGAGAATGCTGGGAAAAAAATTGTAGGTGATCAGTTTAACCTTTGCCCACTCATGGCCTTCATTAGGAATTGTCCACATAGATTAACCAGATAATCACAGAAAATGGAAAGGAATCCCAGAGAAAACATTATCTCAAATTTTCAATTTAAACTTGAAGAGTAGCGGCCCAGAAAGGAGGCAGAGGAGGGCAGATATGATTTTGGATTTACAGGGGAGTCTTCCTGTTCTCATATAAGGCCCTCCTACCCACACTATGTGGTTGAAAAAAAAATTCCCAATAGCAGTGTGGTCAGGCTTTCTACACTTCATGCCTCTGTCTTTTTAACCACTTGAATGATTGACACATGCCCTTTCCATCTGCTGGCTTTCCAGGATTAGGGTTTTTTTTCAGGAGCTCCTGCCCAAATACTCGAGCCAGACCCAAGTGGGGTTTTGCATATCCCGAGTGAGCTGAGAGTTCCAAAATGTTTGTTTAGTAAAATGGAGACTCTGTTCTACTTCACATTGACTTCCTCACCCATCAATCATTTTTCTCCTGGCAAGACTGTTATGGGAGGAATGTGACTTGGTCATACACAGAGGTGATTAAGTCCCTGAACCTCTAGACTTTGAGGGCCTTTGTTATGGTGAATGCTTCTTTAATGACTAACTCGTTTTTTTTTTTTTTTTAATATTTTTCAACTTCTTTGGCTATGATGCTGCCAGTCAGTGAATGTGTGGTGGTTCTTATGGGCAGCTGGGTTAAAGTGCAGACATACAAAAGCAGAGTTCAGAGGGAAAGGTGGAGAGAGGAAGAGAAATACAGAGAGAAGAGCTAGAAGAAGGTGCTGAGACCCAGGCAATGATAGTCGAAGGACAAAATCAGGGAAGAACAGAGAAAAAGGAAACTAGAAGGCAGCAAGAAAAGAAGAATGTGCAAGTGATTAAAACAGAGAGATTTGTAGGATAATTAGGGGATTAGAAAGGGGAAGAGGAAACTTCATGGCAAAGGAATCAAAGAAAGAAAGGTAAGTGTGTCTAAGACGGCCAGTCCAGACCCTCTGTTATCCTTTGGCTTTGTGCTGGTGTAAAAGCTATCTGTCTGCATTGAGTAGAAACTGTATTATTCATCTGTTACTTTACTCATGCTGTAACAAAAGGGACACCGTGATGAAAGATACTTGATCAAAGCAACTTCATTGAGAAAGAACTTATTTTGGCTCCTAGACTGAGCAGAGAAGACAGGACAGGGTTCGTGGCAGTGGGGAGCCCAAGGTTGGGATGGCTCCTGTCCTGATGGACCAGGAAGCAGAGACTAATCCAGAACTTGAAGTGGGATATCTATCCTTACAAGGCCTGCCCCTGGGGGCTTATACTAGTCACTTAGATCCCATGTTACAAACATCTCAAAACAGTTCCACCAGTTGAGGACCAGGAGTTCAATCACATGAGCCTGTAGATGATAGTTGATATTTACACTATAATAATCCGCCCCTTGCCTCCAAAGCTTCTTGGCCATTTCTGCATGCAAAATGCTGCCAGTCCAACGCCAACACTCCCCGCAGTCTGCTCAGTCTTAGCACTATTCAGAAGCTCAAAGTCTGTTCTGAAACTCAAGGCAAACTATTAGTGTCTGTCAGCCCCCGTGAGATACAAAAAGAAGTCATATACATGCAGAATACAATGACATACAGTAGATATTTCTTTCCAAATGGGATGGCTAAGAAGATGGCAAGGAAGGACAGAGAAAAGCAAAACCAAAATCCAGCAGTGCAAATACCCAATGCTACAGCCCTGTGTTTAGCCTCTGAGATTTTGGTGGCATCATGTGACCGTCAAGGACTTCCTCCTCAACAGCTCTGTCTCTTTGGCCCTGATGCCTACAGCCTTCAACCTCTTGTTAGGAAAGTCCCACTCAGTGCCTGCAGGTTCCCTCAGCAGATACCTTATGTGCCTGGTAGGTGTCTTCTCAAACATCCTGGGGTTCTCAAATATCTTGGGGTTCTCAATTGCAATTTAGACTTCACCTTCACACCTCCACATATAGCCTTTTGGGGCACCCCTGCTACACATTACTTAACCTTGTCAATTTTGTTTTCTGAACCTTACTGTCAGCCTTCATGATCTGGTAATTCTTGAATCCTGCATGCTTTCAAGGGCAGCAGAGTGTAACAGGCCATTCTGCCACCGAGATATGAGGAATATGTGGATGATGCTAAATTCTGTTGGCAGCTTGAGACACAGCCTGCGCCCTTGGGCCATAGACACAGTGCCTGGTCCACATGACAGATCCCTGGAGAGTATTTCCCTAAATGGTCCTGATTGAGCGGGGAATCTGAAGGTTCTGTAGTCTCAGGCACATGTAGAGGAATGCTTCCAAATAGGCTTACACTACTACCTGGAGCTTTGTATAGGTAGGCTCTTCCCTCAGGCACCTTTTCCTTTTGTCCTAGTGTAAAGCTCGAGTTTCTCTTGGATGGCCTTACCTCTTTAACCAAGTACCACCGCTTCCTGGGCGGCCATATTGTCTGCAAGTTTAAATAAACTTCCCTCACTGAATTGCGCATTTTTCATGCCTTTCTGATTGACCTTTTGCTTTGAATTTTCATTGTGAGCTTGGCTAAAAGCAACGAACAATAACTATGTCACAGCCTAGATGCTCTGTATTGCATTTCCTCCACCAAACGATGGAGTCGAGTGCTTTTGCGTGTGTGTGTGTGTGTGTGTGTGTGTGTGTGTGTGTGTTTACTATTTTTTATTTATTTGAGGGGGGGTTAGATGGGGCATATCAGAGCCTCTTGCCACAGCACACGAACTCCAAACACATGTGCCACTTTATACATCTGGGTCTATGTGGGTTCCGGGGACTCAAACTCTTAACAGTAGATTTTGAAAGCACCTTGAACAGCTGTCACCTCACCAGCCTGTCAGTTACTTTTGAACTGAGTCTCATTCAGATGGTCAGGACACAGGCAAAAAGCACAGAGATGTTTTGTCAGAATGTAACACTAACGGCATCTAGTCCAGTTCTTGATTAGCTTTTATTCCTATTAGAAATCCATGAACCTGACCTTCATGGTCTATTGCTGTCAGCATACTGGGTTTGCAAGCTTCCAGCAGAATGGCCCATTCGGCTCTGCTTACAGCACTCTTGAGCTTTTTGAATCCTCAGCTTCAAAGTCTTCAATATTCCTCTCACAAATCTCTTCCAGAGACCTATAAAACACATGGTCGGGTTTATCTCAGCAAAAGTACCATTTCTTGGTACTAATTCTCCATTTTGATGACTTTTCTCACAACTGTGACAGAACGTCTGACAGAAAGACCTCAAGGGAGAAAGGATTTCCTTTGGTTCTGCCTCACAGTGTACGAAGGCGTAGCTCATCAGATGCTGAAGGGATGGTGGAGCTCCAGGCAGCGGCAGCAGGGACCTGAGGAGACTCCTCACATCTTGAAAGCAGGGAGCTCACCTGGACGTGGAGGCCAGCCGATAGTCCTCAAGGCCCTATGCCTACCAACTAGGTGTCATGCCCAGAAGATTCTATAACCTCTCAAAGCAGCCCCACTAGCTGGGGGCCAAGTGATCCAGTGAACCCATAGTGGGCATTTGACATCTAAATCACAACACCATACATGCTTCAAAGTCTGAAATTTGTTCATTTCTGGGGTTTGAGATTGGTAGGATACTCTCTCCTGATGCTGGGCAGGGGTAGCAAGCTACCCTCAGCCAAGAGACCACGAGAGGTAACAACTGGCACTCTACAGTGTGCTAAACTCGGGCGTCCAGTAGGTGTTATAAAAACATTCTAGACTTAGGAGATTTTCAATTACAATGCATTAATTGGGAGGTAACCTCGTCATACATTGAGGAATATTTGCACATTCTCATCTCATTTCCTATCTCTCCTGCACCATCCCTGCTGCCTTCCGAGATCAAAAACGGAGTCAGGAATAGTGGAGATGTGCAGACAATGTAGGGATAGCACCAGTTAAGTTGGAATTTGGGACTATTTCCAAATATATCAGATGGCCATCATATTGCATTTTAAATAAAGGGAGCTGCCTTATGGCCATTCATAATAACATTTTAAAAATACAGAGTATCATTTTTCTGAAAAAGCAAAATCAATTTAAATAATCGTAAAAAATCTCTGGACTTTTGATAAAGAGCCCTAACAAAACCTTTGAGGAAGTGGCCAGCTGAGCAAGAGACCTACCTCCAGAGCAAGTCAGATAACCTTGGAAAGGACAATGGAGACAGACACTGAGAACACCCAACATAAGCCAAAGCAGAAATCCAGAGACTCTTAAGATCTCAACAGTAAAGCAGACCTAAAACTTACCCACCATGACTCAGAGGTCTGAGAGAAAGAGGGGATGGTGAGATTTTAAGAGCCATGGTGGGGGAGGAGGAACAAAAAGCTGGCTTTCTCTGATACAATCCATAACCTCCTATCCCATGGACTGTCCAACAAGCCCACTGAGGAGGGCCCCCAAAGGGGCGGGGACATGGAGGAGGGAAATGGGGGTACCATCTCAAGACTTGCTCATACAATGTATCTAATTATTGACAATAAATATGAAAAAATATCTCTGGAAACGAAGGTAAGAAGGTTGGGATGCATGGCATCTAACCTTTTCTGGGAATATGCCTAGGATACAGGCTCCCAGCCATCTCAGTATTGGTGCTGTATCCCAGGTGAGCTGGGTGGCTGCCTGGTACCATCCCCATTCTGGCTGCTTTAACCTTGAGTCCACTAAGGGCCTCTCAGAAGACAGGCAAATGGAGACCTACTAGCATAGAGTCATTCTTTTGACCCATGCCCTATCCAAGAATTCATGCTGTCTACATTAAGAGCAAGCATATAGGGCATACCAGAAATGACATTAGCTTCCATTTCCTCGAGCCTAGTACTCAGAACTAGAGAAAGATGTTCTCCCCCTTCGCCCCCTCAACCCCCCACCAGCATGTCAGAGAGAGGGGATGACTTGAGAGGCTGTCATTGAGAAATTGACTTAACATCTTGAGACTTCAGTTTCATATCCGGGAACGGGGATCTAACCGACAGGGCTGTTATTGAGATTAAGTGAGATGTTTTGCACATAGACGTAGCTCTAGCCATTATTGTGGTGAGCACAGAGTAATCACTTAGCAGCGATCTGTAAGCACCCACTATGGGCCTGGTGGGTGATTCTACCGTGTAAGTACTAGGAAGAAGAGACTGAGTATCCTCCTCTCTCAAACACTACAGTTCCCTCAGTATTTTGTGTGTTTTTTACATATGTCCCAAGACCTGTGTCTCTCCTATCAGTCTTCTTTCTTTTTTTCTTCTACTTTTCTTTCTGTTGTCTTTTGTTTTTTTTTTCCTCTGAGCCTCTGCTCCAGTACTTCTTCCTCCTGCTTCTTTACAATTCTTCTGCTAAATCTGTGTTTCTAACAAAAAGTCTAATAGTCATTTGATGCAATCTAAAAGTCTTCAGGATTTGAGGAGCAAATCTTGCCCTCCAGATGCCAGGCAATTATTGAGCACCGACTGTGTGCAGGCCCCAGTGCTGTGAGCAGAATTTGGGCCTTTTGGTACTACTTGAGGAGATCAGCATTGGAAATGGGGGTAAAGTAGAAACAGAAATGGTTGTAGAGTCAAGGACACAGGACGGCTGATCTTTAAGATCTGTGATCAAGAACACAAATCCAGATGGATGGTAGAATACTCAAACTGGAATTACAATTTACAGCATATCCCAAAATGTGGTCTGCAGAACATTCATAAGTAATCTAAACCAGTGTGGGGGCACACGAGAGACTGAACCCACCAGGAGGGAGGATTGCTGTGAGTTCAAGACTAATCTGGATAGCATAGCAACTTAGTATAAGCAGGACATTATCTCAAAAAAAAATCCCCCAAATAAAATTTTATCATACAACAAGACACCAAGTTGCACTAGCAAAAGTTACCAGCCATTTGCTGAAGGACTTTGGAGTAGCTGAGGTTTCCCTCGACTGTAATATGTTATTGTTCTGTTCTGAGAGAAAGTGCCTTAGACTTGTGTACCAGGGAAGGCACTTGGCAAACTATTGACGACATGCTGACAAGTGGTAAAGCAGAGACTGAGAAATGGCTCCCTGGAATGCATATCACCACTTCTGCCGGCAGGTCCCTAGGAAACCCAGGGCCACCTTGGGCATCTTTCTAGGGCTCATCTCTGAACCAAATACCCTTTCACCCCATCCAGGCTCCTTCATCACCTGCTCTTGTCCCAATCCTCGAAGATTTACCCTTACAGATGAACTTTATCAGGACTGTAATTGTGAAATAGAATAGGGTGGGAGTGGGGCGAGGAGCACAGGAAAACGGACACTTGAAAACCAGTCCACTGCCCATTCTCTGCTAAAGAGTCCACATTGTAGGTTACTCTTTGACATTTCACGTGGACTCACCTGTGGCCTTCGCCAGTCTACAGAGCAATGGGATGCGGTGGGTGGGGAAATTTTCACCCACTACACTGAAAGCCAGGGGACGAAATTCAGGAGCCAGTAAGTGGCAAGGACCTACTTCAAGTGTCCCCCACAGAGGAAATATTTACAACCCAGTGATGTTTTCATACTATGAACACAGTGACTATTTCTTGCCCTTGCTGTAACAGTTCACACACACTATACGAAAGATGCTCAGAAGACTAACAGTTGCAGAAACAGAAAAACAGGAAATGAGCAAACAAATACATGTGTCTCATACATTCACCTGATGGAGACCACAACCTTTCAAGCCAGAGTGTGGCACTGGGGCTCCTCTATTTGGACCTGTCCATTTCAAACCGGAAACACTTGGGGCCAAGACAGGCACGCATGATGCACTGATGTATGAAATATATGCCCACCTGAGGCAAGCAGGAACTTATGCCTCAGATATACTTACACTCGTGACTGAGGATACATCTTGTCTGCATCATATGAAATAAGCAAAAGATTTGAACAGGTGGGCTGAGGAGATGGCTCAGAGGTTAAGGGCACTTGCTTGCGAAGCCTACTGGCCCAAGTTCAATTCCCTAGTGTCCACAGAGTCTGGAGTTTGTTTGCAGTGGCAAGAGGCCCTGGCACATCCATACTCATTTATATAAAATATTTGAACACATATATATATTTGAACATAGCTGAAATGTAATAAAATACTTTACAATGTTAAAATGAGGGTGCGGTTGGTATGATATGAAAAGATCTATGAAATGACAAAAAAGTTTACAGTTTTCATATATATGTATATATATACATTTATGCACATGCCTGTATCTGTGGAACTATGTGCATTTGCATATATATGTATGTAAGAGAGGGCTGCAAAGGACATGTGACGTGATCCAGGGAGGGTCTCTAGAGAAAGCCCCTACTGGCTGGCCCACTGCACAGCCTGAGTGCATTCAACAGGGTCCCCTGAATCACTTACGAGAGGCCAAGTTCTAACAACAGCTGCAGCTGTGTGCACCTCAGGATGGATTGGGGAGTCTCCTCCCCTCTCCCCAGCATCAGGAAGGAGAACCCTTTCACAGGACACGGTTTATGAAAATTCTCAAAACCCCAGTTAGGAAAGTTAGCAGAGAGGAAGGCTAGCTGTACCCAGACAGGGCATGAGGACCAAGGTCCTCCCCCTCCCAAGCATCTCTGAGTTATTTTAGCTGTCCCTCCTGGTCCCCCACGCTCCACTAAGCATGGCGACAATTTGGCCAGGAATAAAAACTCCAGATTCAAAACTCGTGGGGGTGGGGTGAGGGAAGGAAGAAAAAGTCCACTTTGGAGAACTGTTTTCTTCCTACACTGTAAAAACTCAGATGCCAGGGGGTGGGGGGTGGGCCAAGGGACAAAACAACACCTTTGTCTCAAGCCATCAGTGCCAGAAGTGAGCACTTTCCGGCCTGTGCACACGATTGATACGTTTTCAGCCTTACATTCTGGTGTTCAGGGCACATAATATCCAAATGAAAAGAACTGGAGATTTCATTTAGAATTCGGACAAAAAGGCCAGACACATGTGTCTCTATGAGAATGCGTGCGTGGGGGTGGGGAGGGCAACCAGTGACAGCGCGTGTCACTGGCCCAGGCACCCGGACTGTTGTTGGATTTTTGATTGAGAGAACTTACTTGTTCTGATTTTAACAAGTTTTCAAGAAGACCTTCAGCTGGGCTGCATATGAGGGCCTGCTATTTTTTAATATAAATGTAATGTTTTTAAATCCATCCACAGTGTCCTGAACCAGATTTGGTCGTAAGCAGCTGTGCTGAAATTGTAAAATCTCACCCTTGTGTCTGGTTTCACATCTGGTAACTCACAGCTAACAGTTACAGCTCTCCAATAGTAATTAAATGTTTTCTTTAAAAGGGAAAAAAATAGCCCAATCATATATGGCAGAATACATTATTAAAGAAGTATTTTGATTCACAACAAGCACCGCCAGGAAGAATCCTGCGAGAATTTTATAGGTAGTTGGGTACTTTTAGGTCCTTTTTTTTTTTAAGGTGTTGATCAAAATAAGTACATGTTACAAAAAGGCAAAGGCAGCTAGCGGTTGGGTGGGCATGGAGAAACGGAGGCCGCTGTAATTGCTAGTGAGGAGAATTGCTTCTTCTTTGATGTCGGCCCCTGGCTTTTCTTTTTTGTCTCAGAAAGGAAGAAACTTCAAAAGCCGTAATTTCAGGACAATAAAGAACTCACTAATATAGGTAGCAACTTCAACTGCTCTGAAGCTCAGCAAAAAGTCTCTGGGTGAGAATGTGCTAGAAAGAAGGAGGGGAGGTTTCAATATTCCTAGATGTTTTCTTCCACACAATTTGTTAAACACGAATACATGAAAATAAGCACACATCAAAGTAGCCATCAGCAGGACTTACCACGTCTCTATAAAATAGCAGGTCCTTCCTTCTGGTGTGAAACATATAATTCTACATTGAATTATTTTAAATCTTTTGGGAGGATATAGTAAATAACTGGGTTCACCTAACGGCTTATGACTCTGGACATAGGAACTGTGTCCTTTAAATCAACCATTTCTTTCTCTGCCACTTGGTTAGTAGTGTGTTTTGAATAAGATATAAAATACAAATTTGAAGGCTGGGGATATTGCTCAGTGGATAAAGGCACTTGCTTGTAAAGCCTGATGGCCTGGGTTTGATTCCCTAGTGCCCACATAAAGCCAGATGCACAAAATGGTGCGTGTGTTAAGTCTGTCTGCAATGGCAAAAAGATCTTAGTACACCGATTTTTCCTCTCTCCTCTTGCAAACAAGTAGATGAGAATATTAAAAAAAATACAAATTTGAGATTTCTCAATATTTTAAAGATATTTTGTCCTTTGATTAAAGAAAATATAACAAATATTAAAAAGCCCACAAATTATAGTTATCTAGAGCTTGATGAGTTTTTCAGTTCACTTTTCCCCACTTACTTTAAGAATACAACTCAATGAGTCCTCAAGTTATATAAACATCACCACATCGTAAGAATAAAACCTAATGATTTCTACATTAATATTCCTGAAAGGATGAAATGTGTGAAACTTCTGAGACAGAGTTAGCTCTGATGATTACACTGAGTGGCTGAATCCTTCAGGGGCTGAGAGCCAACTTGTACCCCATTAGAAGCCCTGAAAACTGCTTGTAAGGCAGACCTCTGCCTCTGTGGGCCCGCTTTCCTTTGGTATCCAACCTAAGGCTTAGAGACCCAGCAACCACAAAGATGCTAAAACCAGGGCAAGATTGGAGAACAGGTCTGGGCGGTCTGACTCAGAACACAGATGACTGAGGGGGGCTGGGTTCCTGAAGTCAGCAAGTCCGGGGTGTCTGAACAAGACAGGTGCCATGCGAATGTCCCAGATGGAAACTCCCACTTGGGAGATCTGAGAGATGCCAGCCTACAAGCAGATGAGCATTGTCATCGAGGAAGGAGGGGCTGGGTTATTTGATTTGATTGTTTATTTTTCCCAGAGTCTCTCTCACTTGGAAGCTTAGCCAGGCCTGGTCTGGAACTCACTAGGTAGCCCAGGCTAGCTTAAAACTCACGATGATCCTCCTGCCTCAGCCTCCTGGGTGATGGGATTCCAGATGTCCAAGGGGTAGCTTTTACAGACCTGTTGTCCCCTGTCATTGCACAGAGCGGAGGGAAGAGTGGGGCCTCCAGGTCCTGTGTTATGGGCAGTGAGGCAGGGAGGGACATGAAGACGTGAAAGGAAGCTGAAGCAATGCTGTCCTGAGCTCTTAAAAGTTCCAGCACAGGGAGGCCAGCTCACTTGCCTGCCTGAGAGGGGCATGCTGGGAGAGGCAGGACACTTCTGTATCTGCTCCCCTAGCGCTGGACCTAGCGTGGCATTCGCTGACTTGACACTACGCCATCACACTGTTCAGAAAGCCAAGTGGACACCGGTATGATTTTCACTTCTGATGTTTGGACCACTGCTGTCTCCTTAAAGGTGATCTTCAGAGGGTGACACTGTCAACAAAGCTGGGTCCCACCGAGGTCCTCAGTTAGGTTACTTGGGTAGTTACCCACACAACAGGTCTCCTAGCTTTACAGTCAAAACGAAGTGACCTTGTTGGTACATGGGATGCATAGGACATTGTTAAGAGCTGTGAATGCATGCGTGTGTGTGTGTGGGGGGGTTCTGTCATGATTGACAGCGGTCAATCTCTTCCTATCTCTCTGGGCTCTTTACAGCATCTATGCTGGTCGAGTCTACCTGGGCTCATGGGAGTTTGAAAGGTACAAGAATTCAGTCAATAGTGAACACTGAACCACTCAGACATTGGGATACGATATACCCATCTGTCCTTCCCAAGGGAAAACACATCCCAGGAGGCAGCCTATGGCGGTCTGCTTTATAATTCTGTGGTGTTCTGCCCCACACTGACATCATTCCAAGAAAGACTCCTGCAAAGACCCCTCCTACTGAGGAAAAGGGACCCCCATCCTTTCATTCCAGGGCCTTCATTATGGTTCCATTCGGAGGCAGCTTTCCTTTGAAGCCACCAAAGAAGACAATTGCCTTGGAGTGGTCCTCGAATTCTCTTTCTGATGCCAAACATTCACCCCTGAGGACCACCTGCAATGTGCTAGTCATTAAAGAGGTCACCGTTACTAAACATCGAAACTGTGAATAGCTTCAGATTAAATTAGGTGTAAAAAAAGTCATTTCCTCTCTGTGATAAACTCAGACACCTGCAGCAGAGCTCAAGTTTACCAGGACATAAAGGGCCTCTCCCACTCACAGACCATTTGAGGATTTTTTTTTTTAAGGCAACAAAGCCCCATTTTGTCAGCTATCTCTCTGCCTCGGGTAACAGGATTCCCAAGCTTGGGGTTTGTATGCAGTTATTTGAGATGTCGTGTTTGGATAATTGGAAATTAAAAACCCTCACTTGTGTTTGCCTCACTGAACAGCCTTTAACACACTGATGGGAACATAAGGATTCCCTTGTTTTTTTTTCTCTCTCTCTCTCTTGTGTTTTAATCACATCACAGTGGCCAGCAGTGGATCAGACTGTCCCAACTATCCCCAATTGCTTGTTGCTTCCATCCTAGGCAGAGGGGGCGTTTGGAGACTGATTGGATGGCATCGGAAAGACCAGCTTTAGGCTGGGTATCAGCTCATAGCAACCTCAGAAAAAAAAGAAACCGACTTTCCCAGCTCTGTGTCAATGGGTACCTGGGCTGTGAGAGGTAAAATCACCATTCTCAATGCTTCAAGACAGTGCCACCTCCTGCTTGTCCAGGGCCAAGGTCACCATAGCATTCTCTCCAAAACACCCCTCTGCTTCCAGGCTTACCCCGTGATCACTTCCCACCCTGCCACAGTCAGTGGGATTTCCAAGATTCTGACCCCCCAGCTGAGTCTCACTGCAGACTGGCCGACTTGATCTCACCTTTGACCTTTGCACTCCTTCTTACTTTCTGATCAACATTTCTGTTTTCCGTCCAGGCCTGGCCCACCAGACATACCAGCTGTGCCTTGTGACTTGTCCTCCTCTACCCATTCAGGGGTCAACCGACCCCCTCCCCCCACAAAGCAACACTCTGAGCACCCACGCCTCTCTCCATCATGCCGTTCTCTCTGGAGACTTTGAATTTCTCTTGTTCTCTAAGATGCTGTGCTTACTTCTCAGTTTTCCTTCCAAGACTAAACACTCCAATAGGGGGGGCAGTTTTTCTTGTTCCTGTGCCCATTTTGTTCACTTGGTGCCTTGCCTAAAATCAGCATTTACTGTATGAGAGAATAAATGAGCCAATGTGCCACAGAATTGAGCTCAGCTTCTTGTGAGCCCCCAGATTGATATGGGGGGGGGGCTGGGAGGAGGTACATGCACAAGTGTGAAGGTCAGAGGTATACATCCGGTGCTATCTTCAGGAACTCTGACCGCTACCTTTGAGATAGGATCATTCATTGGTCAAGTTAGCCAGCAAGCTCTAGGGCTCCTTATGTTTCTGCCTCCCTGGAGCTGAGATACAGGTGCCATTTGCCATATCTGGCTTTTATGCCGGTGCTGGGGCTCTGACCTCAGGTCCTCATGGCCAAGTGCTTTACCAACTGAGCCATCTCCTCGGCCCCAGGAAACAATTATTGTTGAACAGACAGACACCAATGCCTGGCACACAATGGGGCCACAGCTGGACCCAAGAATGGCTTTCTAACTCTTACCTCCTTTCAACTCCCCATGCGGGCACATTGCTTCTTTGGTGTGTGGCACTCTCGGTGTTCAAAGAGCACGTCAGTTCTAGTTTTATTACCTTCCTTGTGTCATTATACGAAGGTGCATTTTCCCCGGAGACAACAGTTTCCTCTGAGAACATCATCCCAGCATAATGTACCTGGTTAGATACACCAGCTTTTGTTTAGTAAGATAAAATACCTTACTATTATACCCTTAATTCAGGTAATCTGGTTTTTCTCCAAACTTCTCTTTTCTATTTCTTTATCATAGATATAGATATAGATATATAAATATATAGATATAGATATATAGATATTAGTTCTACAAATGTAGATGCTGTAGGATTATAGTAGACTCCTAATATGTGTTTGTTGCAACCCAAACAAGGCTTCTCTTTCAATATAAGTGGAGAAAAGAAAGATATATTGGGACTACAAAAATAGGCTGAGTAAATGTTACCTATAGACATCCTAATACCCAATTTAGAAAATACAGATACACCATCTACGCTAATTATTTTCCATCTTCTGACCACAATAACTGACAAAACAACTTAAGGGAGAAAAGACTCCTTTTGGCTCCAGGTTTCAGAGGCCTTTAATCCACCATGGGAGGACAGGGAAGGCAGGGCAGTGAGTGTGTGGTGTGGTCTGTTCACATCTTAGCAGCCAACGAGGAAGCAGAGTGAGATAGGAACTCAAGATGGGTATCACCTTCAAAGTCCTATTCCTAGTGACAGACTTCTTCCAGTAAGACTCCAACTCCTGAAGGTTTCACAGACTTCCAAAATAGTGAGAAGAGCTGGAAAGCAAGTATTCAAAACATGAGGCTGTGGGGGACATTTAGGATTTGAGCAATAACACCATCAAAACAACTGGGAATTGCTAAGGATTGAGAAAGAGAAAAATATTCTACTGATATTAAAGACAATTTCCAACAGTGTTTTTCCTGATAGAATTGGTAAAAATGTTATTCATATAGAAATCATCTGGATTTCCTTATAATTAAAAATATGGACGGACAGACTGTGGCATATTCTTAATATGAATACTATATAGTTCTTATTTTTTTATAAAATGAGCTGTTTATTAACTTAAAAAGATTTTCATGGCATATTTATGTTTTATTTTATGTATGTGTATGTATATATGTGAGAGATGACTCAGGGTTTGCCTGCAAAGCAGAAGGACCCGAGTTCGATTCCCCAGTGCCCACATAAACCAGATGCACAAGATGGCACATGTATCTGGAGTTCGTTTGCAGTGGCTGGTGGCCCTGGTGTGCCCATTCTCTCTTCTTCTTTTTCTCTATCAAATAAATAAATAAATATTTTAAAAATTAAAATTTCATCCAAGCGTGAAGGTTTTTCCTGAAATGGGACATAGTCCAGCCAGATGATACTTTTCAGTGTCTTCAGCGACTAACGAGTTAACTTTCTTGTCTTTCTCCATGTCCCCTGGTGAGTTCATCTCTTGCTCACAAATCCAGTTATTAAGAATAGATGGTAGAGTGCTGAGGACTGACCCTAAGGCCACAGGCTAAGGAAAGAGCTCAGAGAAAGCTCCCTCTTTGCGGTGATTTATCACAATGCTGTTTGGTATGACTGTGGTATTGGCTGCAACATAAATTGAACAATAAGGAGAAGAGCTAAATAAATTATGGCATTCACTTCGAAATATGACTGAAGCATCCGATACTTTATAACATCTGGGAAAATGCTTATATTGCAGTGCTAATTCAAAAGCACGTTGTGAAATGTTAATTAAGTTCTATGAGCATACAGATATGAAAATGATCAGAAAAAAGCAACATATAAACAAACATACCCAAAAGGCTCTAGAAATTTACAGTGATAATTAAGACCCCCACCCCAAACCTCACAGTCCCTAACTATTATTGGAATATTCAGTCGTCACTCTGGGAAAACCACCCCTAGTTTTATGAGCCACTGAGGGAGGTCAGTCCTAGGCTTATCTTAAAATTATTTTAGAGGAGACTACTTTAGCTAATATATCAACATTTTCTTTTTCCCTTCTCCTCATTGCATGGCAAGAGAGAGTGCACGCATCTCTACAAGAGAAAAAGGATGTTATTTGTTTGACTTGTAAACAAGGTCATGGTCTTGTGAGATCTCGGGGAAATGGTTTCTATTAGTCCTAAATGTCATAAAGCAATGTTAAATCTAGGTCAATTTGTTCAAAACCTCAAGAGAAAAGCCATTTCAGGGCAACCACAGAGGCTGGCCTAGAGAAAATGGTGTACAGAACACCATACTAGGGAGTTGGGAGGTCACATATTCATGTACTCATTCATATCTATTGTGTGCAACCCACTGTTCTGGATTCTGAGTATATAAATTGATTCATAAAATCTGTCCCCTGCCATCAAGCACAATGAGCGTAGGTTGGTGATTGATAAGAGGGGTTATGGAATATGAAGGATGATATTATCCAGACAGTAGGTTTGACTCCCAAACAGAAGTATTCTTTGAAGACTGGACTTTGTAGAGATCCTGACTCAAGGATTAAGTGAAGAGTGATAGAAATCCAGACATCAGTCCTGTGGCCTCCACATGCACGTGCACGCACACACACACCACACACACACATGCACACATGCACATACACACACACCACAGGCACACACCCCCCCACACACACACACAAAGAAAAATCACATGATTTTGGTGGTTGGCTCAAGTCCCAGTCCGTCAGAAAGTATGTGACTTTGGGTAAACTTTTTACCTTGTAGAAATGATTTCTTCATGTGTAAAAAGAGAGTCCAGCCTTATACACCTTGTAGGGTGAGAGCTGGGATTCCAGGATTTACCCATACAGACTTTAACATAGGACCCAACACCCAATTTCAGCTAAATTAGGTATGTGACCAGTTACTACTCTAATGCTGAATAGCTTCCTGGCCTTGGTGAGCAAGGTGGAGTTTGATCTGCACAGTTTGGAGCTAGGTTCTTACACACATCAACCTGTTACTATTCGTCATGCTCCTTGTAAATGCTTCTGGCATGAATTCTGTCCACGGGATGAGTGTGTGAACAGCAGGGATCTTACTCCTATGGGAGCTGCTCTGCTCATCTCTGATGTGATACAAATTAGAGGGAGCCTGTGGGACTTCCTGCTGCTCCCAGGGGCACTCCAGCCAAGCCTCCTTGACAGCACTGTGGTTTGGGTTGTCATCACAAATAACCACTCATTTTTCAACCGACGCCCTGTGTCACTGTGCATCCCAGCAGGGCTGTGGGAATGATGACCGTGGAACAGAGGAAAGTCATGAAGATGCCCTGGGGGATGGATGGGGCAGCTTGTCTCTGTGGAGGGACCAGGCTTGGGAACATGGATAAAAACAGACCCTCTGGAAATCAGGCAAAGTACAGATATGTTATTTGTGGTCCAGACCTGCAGGAAAAGTTGCTTTGGCTGCTTTAGGTGGGATTATATTCTATAGCAACTTTTGAATTCCTATGGAAGGTTAATCCCAGTCAACAGGGATAACATTTAATAGGAATGGACATCTCAATGGAGTCCCAAATGGCATGTAAGAATCAGTGTTTTGATTAAATACCACTGAACCCATTTCATCCAGGAGAAACTGATTTAAAGATGAAAGAACTTTATCCAAATTTGTCTAACAGGAGGTAGAGCCAGGTTCAAATCCTGACAGTGGAAGTGTTCATCTTAAAGCCTGAGCGAGCTGTCAGCTATCCTCAAAGACCTCTTGAGTCAGCTAAGGCCTTTGATGGGAGGCCCCATGGGTTTGAGATCAAAGACCTCACAAAGAGTGTTAGCTCAACTCCATGGTCTGAGCTACACATGAGGAGCTGGTTCCAAGGTACAGGCTTTTTCCAGAACAGTGGGAGTTGGAAGTGGTGGGAAGGGCTTGACTGCTTTGCTCTTGAGAGAGAGGCTCTGTTAGCATGGATCTCATGGATCAGGAGCATGGATGGGGCTGCAGAGAATCAAGGCCGAGGCGCTGGAGAGGAATTCTGGGCTAAGAAGGCTGAGGTCTCCCACCAGGGAGCTGTGTCCTCACCACAGGCATCCTGCAGATCTTCCCCTGGACTCCAACTTTTTGATCTACATGGGGTCACAGGACAAACGTAAGGTTTGTGAAGAATTTGGCAAGAGTGAGGTCTCTGAACAGACAAAGACAAAGATGAATTCAAATCAACTCCATGATGAATCGAAGGTGTTTTTGATAGCACTTACCCATGTTGCATTGCAGGACTTCCCAGGGCCTGGGTTCTGAACGCACCTCTACACACTTTCCACCACTCATGGCTTTATGCCATACAACACCAACGAGGCTGCTGGGAACACCTCAGCTCACATTCCAGACTGCTGACTTTTGTTACCGTCTTGCAAAAACATAATGGCTTAATTACCGAAAAACCAAGATTTTAATATATTCCAACCACCACTCATCAGCATGTAAGCATCAGATTAGTCCTTGGTTTGTCATGTGTTAGAATGTTTGCTTTGAAAAATTACCATTTGGGCTTCTGACTTGAGTTTCATAAACATCTCATTAATTGAATTCTGCCTCGGGATCAGGACAGAATTCCCAGAAATTTCTGAAATATTCCTATACATAAACTTCTGCCATTTGTACTACATGTGTCTGAGAATGGTGAGCCACCCATGTCATGAGTGTAGCATGTGGTCCTACATATCTGTGCAAAGCAGTGTCCTC
>PVHP010020514.1:0-30554 GCA_004024765.1 Zapus hudsonius | reverse complement strand
GAGAGAGAGAGAGAGAGAGAGAGAGAGAGAGAGAGAGAGCACACCAGGCTACCACCTTGTGGGTCTGGCTTATGTGGGTACTGGGGAATTGAACCCAGGGCCTTAGGCACTAGAGGCAAGTGCTTACCGCTGAGCCATCTCTCCAGCCCCAGCAGCTCTGTTTTTAACGCTCATAAGTTGGACATGGAAGACAGTGAGGACATTGGCGGTAAGAGCAGCAAGCAGTCAAGACCACATGGAGACTTTCATGGACATGTGTTGCCCAGCAGGCTAAGGATCTTCATAAGGCTCAGTGATGAGGTTATGTCTGTTTCAGAACTTCTGATCCTCCTCAATGCTGGGATTACAGATGTGAGACACACACACTGATTTATGAAATGCTTGAGATCACACCCAGGGCTTCATTCGTGCTAGGCAAGCACTCTACCCACTGAGCCATATCCCTAGTTCATCAAGACTAATTTATGTAAAGTGCTTTACAGTATTTAACGTATAGTCCTCTCAAGTCCATGATGTAACCAATTATGGAATGTGAGGACCCATCATATTCTTGAAGGGATATGGATAAAGATTTGGAGAACAGTAGCCACTGGTTCTTATGTGATATATGATTTCCAATAATATAATCACTGGCAGTTCTTTAAACATAAAGGAATTAAAAATCAAACAACTTCTGGGTTAGAGAACTGGTTCAGCACTTAAAGGCACTTGCTTGCAAAGCCTGCTGGCCCAGGTTTAACTCCCCAGTCCTATGTAAAGCCAAATGCACAAAGTGACACATACATCTGAAGTTTGTTTGTAGTGCCAAGAAGCCCTGGTGTGTCCAGTTTCTCTCTCATAAATAAATATTAAAAACAAACAAAACCTCCAAATTACTTTGTTAGCATCTTTAGCATATATCTACATTTTTTTGGTGTGGTACTGGTGTTGAACTCAAGGGTTTTATATGGCAGGCAAGTAGTCTACCACCAACTGAGCTACTGAGGTATATCCCAAGTCCTTGATTTTTTTGAGACAGGATCTAGCTATGTAGCCCAGGCTGGTCTCAAACTTGTGGTCTTCCTGCCTCTACTAAGTGTTGAAATTATAGAAGTGAACCCCCATGCCTGGCTTTCCAAGTGTGTATTTCTTTAAAAAATATTTTATTTATTTGAGAGAGAGAAAGACAGAGAGAGAGAGAGAGAGAGAGAGAGAGAGAGAGAGAGAGAGAGAGAGAGAGACAGAGATTGGGCATGCCAAGCCTCAAGCCACTGTAAATGAATTCCAGACACATGAGCCCTCTTGTGTATCTGGCTTTACATAGGCACTGGGGAATTGAACTGGGGTCCTTCTGCATTGCAGGCAAACACCTTAACCACTAAGCCATCTCTTCAGCCCTCCAAGTGTGTATTTTTGAAAATAATAATTAATGCATTTTATTCCATCAATCTGTCCAGCTTGCCAAACAACCATCTAGATGCCAATGACCAATGATTTCCCAGGTTTGGCAAGATCCACCTGTCTATTCCGAGAGCACAATAGCCTTCTGTCATCAAGGCAGGCCTTTGGACTCTGGCTACACCATATGTGACAAGTACCTCCAGAAGATCCTTCACAGTCCAAGCAGCTGCATATGTTTTATATAGCACATTGTACCTTAACTCAAGGGTGTTAACATAAACATTTTTCTTATTTACTACCTGTTTCGTGTTTGCCTCTGAATCTGTCAAGTTCTTCATCTCAGCTGTCCAGAGATCAGAATTAAAGCTGTGATATTTAAAAAGAAATAATTGTTAACTTTTCAAAATGTAAACACTGTGATAATAAGCTTTACTATCTAGAGAAAATAAATTCAAGCATTAAGAGAATGAGGGACATCTATTTTTCCAAAATGTATAATTTCCTATAACAAATGCTTCTTTTTCCTTGTTTGAATGGCAGCTAGGCTTCAGT
Source organism: Zapus hudsonius (assembly GCA_004024765.1). Taxonomy (NCBI): domain Eukaryota; kingdom Metazoa; phylum Chordata; class Mammalia; order Rodentia; family Dipodidae; genus Zapus; species Zapus hudsonius. The sequence continues at coordinate 28,622 of PVHP010020514.1, read as the reverse complement.
TCCATATACAATAGGATAGGTGAGAAGAGAACAATTATGTTTAGAACATTCATAAATATAACCACAAAAGTACACTTGATTTCATTTTCCCCTACTTGTTGAGTTCTGTCATGCATTCATTCCTTCATTTTGTATTAAATATATGCAGATTCCCTTGCCCTACCAAAAAAGCATACTGTCTTACAGGTGCTTACTCGTTACAATAACTAAAACCTAGTGCTAGCAAAATCATTTAAAAAATGTGACAAGATTTTTTTTTAAAATATTTATTCATTTTCAAGCAGAGATAGATAGAGAGAGTGAGCAAGAGAGAGAGAGAGAGAGAGAGAGAGAGAGAGAGAGAGAGAGAGAGAGAGAGAGAGAGAAAACCAGGGCCACCACCTTGTGGATCTGGCTTATGTGGGTCCTGGGGAATTGAACCCGGGTCCTTAGGCACTGGAAGCAAGTGCCTTAACCGCTGAGCAATCTCTCCAGCCCAGGATTTGTTTCTTTAGGTACTTGCCAAACTTATATTTATTACACTACTGAATGTGAAAGCATTATTGAGGAAAATTACACCTAATTTTCAGACATTCCCCCATTGTCTAAATCACTCCTGGGTGGTTGTTGCTATAAAAAGGAATGTGTGCAGGACAGTAGCTCAGGGTAATTGGATGAATGCTTGTTTCTCTCTGTGCCCATTGGTCAGTTACCATGAATCAATATGAACATTTACACAAATGTTATATGGTGGCACATTTTACGAATTCTCTGAAACTATACTGTGTAAAAACATACAAAAGTTCCAGAACTGTGTTTGCAACAAGAACTAATGAAATACTACACTTGTAAGGAACTTGACAAATTTAATAGCTATGTTTTCAACAATTACTATGATAATTTTAATGATGCACTGAAAAGTCAAATTACACTCATTCCAATAAAAAGGCACCATCAGGTCTTAGGCTGGCATGTAATGTGTGCAACAGAAACCAAGGAATACCACCACTTCACTGATCTTTTTCCATCTGGCTTGTGGATGTGCTATACACACACCTGCTTAGTTCAGTCTGGGTTTCTGCTTCCATCCGCTGGTCTTTAAAGTGTTGTTTTCTTTTGGCAGGTGTGTAATACCGATACTGTGACAGGAAAGATTTTGCTTCTTTTTTTAAAGTGCGTGGAGTGAATGGCAGCTGTTTGTTGGAGAAAAGGTCAGAATGTTTTTCCAAAAGATCTCCACTGGGTGCTTTGGAAATGACTAGCTGAAACTGGTGGGCACTTGGGAAAGCGCTCCTGGGCCTTCTGCCACACACGGTTGCAGAGCCAGGTTTCCTGGGGCTGGAGCCTGTATAATCCACGATGGATGGTGTGCTGCTTGAGTTCTTAGTGGCATTCATCAGGACTCTATCTGACTTAGGTGGACTCAGGTGAAGACCATTTGAAGATGTGACTAGTGACTTCACAAAGGATGGAAGTTCGTTCACTTCTTCTAAGAACACATCATGGCTTTGTGGCTCTCCTGAGGGCTAAGCACATTTGATTGAAAACCATCAATGACATTAGAAATGCAACTAACTGGAATTGCTAGGATAATTTACATCCTTAGTCTTTGCCCTGAGTTCAGGGAGGTAGTGTAATGAGTACTGTGGGATCGAACCAGGGGCCTTTAAATTTTTCATAGGACCTAAATATCTTTTTTTAAAAATATTTTATTTATTCATTTTCAAGCAGAGATATACAGAGAGAGAGAGAGAGAGAGAGAGAGAGAGAGAGAGAGAGAGAGAGAGAGAGAGAGAGAGAGAGAGACAGAGACAGACAGAGAGACAGAGAGACAGAGACCAGGGCCACCACCTTGTGGGTCTGGCTTATGTGGGTCCTGGGGAATTGAACCTGGGGCCTTGGGCACTGGAGGCAAGTGCCTTAACCGCTGAGCCATCTCTCCAGCCCAGGACATAAAATAAATATCTTGAGCTGATTTTAACTCCTTTCTTGACAATGAACAGGTTAGCTAGCCTAAGCACTAATTATCTATACGAAATTGCAGATAATGTCCCCCAATAGAATTTATTATAATTGTGTTTATTAAATTGTTAATTGTCTCCAGGCTTCTGGCTGGAGGAAGTGTCACTTTGGCCTAGCCTCCTGGAGACTGGCCCTTTCTAATTTGGATGCAAAATACTAGGGATAGATAAGCAAAAGAAGAGCTGAACTGGTCTGGCAATTCTGCATTTTGTGAATTACAGAGTTACAGTTGCTGGCTGGTTTTGGAGGTGCTGAGCCTCTCTCTGTCTCTGCTTGGATCTGTGAAAGGGGGGCCAGCCTTTCCTTAACTTCCCCTGGATCTGATAGTTTCAAAAAATACTTTCCTCCCCCAAAATGTGCCTGGTTTGGAGATTCATCCCAGCAGCATGTGTCTGACTATGGCAATACCTATTTCCTATAATAAATCAAGTTAAATATTTCTTTTCCAAGTTTTCTTTCTTTTCCCAAATACAAGACAAAATCATTTAAGGTGATAAGTATGCTGGCATTATGTTTTGAGTCCCTAGGCCACTATTTGGTAAATATTTCAGTATATAGTTTTAAAAAGTGTTCTCAAAAAGCCGGGCGTGGTGTCGCACACCTTTAATCTCAGCACAAGAAGGCTCATATTACAACTTCTGTACAATGAGCTTGGCTCTTTGGAAAGAAATTTCTAAGTATAATCTGAAAAAGTCCTACAGGGCTATTAATTACTAACCACAAGAATCATTTGCACTTAGTAAGAATAGTACAAGTTACGTAAGAGCAAAGAGGAATAAATAAGGCACCAGATTGCCTGTGGGGAGGGAATTTTCATGGTTTGCTGCCTATAACTATGGAAGCTGTCAATAAAAAGTTAAATTTATTTATAAAAACAACCCAGGGAGTTCTCAACCACATTCACTGCTTCCCCTGATAACTCCTAGATCTATTTTCAGCCCAGATCTCTTTCCTAACAGACACTTAGTCCCAATTTTCTCCTAAATATACTAGATGCTCCCAATACACCTCAAATCAAACATGCCCAAGTAGTAAACACATGTTTCATATCACCCAACCCAGAAGAAAACCTGCACTTTGTCATTATGTCCATGAATGATATAGTACTACCTTAGCTGCCCAAGTCAGAGACCCCTGTCTCCTGTGCTTCATGTCTCATGCGCATTCCCTGTACTCTCTATACTGTCCTAGATCAGGTCTTAATCTTTTTCAGGTTACTGCAACTCTTGTAATTAGTCTATTCTTCCTGGTGACCAGTGAGTCTTGGTAAATAAAAGGTGTGTGATGATGTAACTATCCAAGTGTAAATAGGTACTCCACATTTTTTCAGGAGACAAAAAAATTCTCCAATTCCTCAGTATGGCCCAAATACCCTTAGTCTTTCTCACTGCCTACAGATCAGTCATGTCATTTGCAATGCAAAAAGCTGTGATTAAAACACAGCATTAGGCCAGGGAGGTGGCTCAGTGGTAAATGTGTTTGCAAAGCCTGCTGGCCAGGGTTCAATTCCGCACCCACAAAAAACCTTGACTCATGACCTGACATTTATTTGCAGTGGCAAGAGACCCTGGCATGCCATAAAAATGAAAGCAAATAAAATTTTGGCTAGGTGTGGTGGCACATTTCTTTAGTCCCAATATTCAGGAGGCAGAGGTAGGAGGATCACTGTGAGCTCAAGGCCAAGCTGGGGGCTACAGAGTGAGTTGCAGGTCAGCCTGGATGAGAGTGAGACCCTGCCTCAAAAACAATATAAAGTAGCTGGGCATGGTGGCATACGCCCTCGTGAGGCAGAGGTAGGAGAATCATCATGAGTTTGAGGCCACCCTGAGACTACAATACATAGTGAATTACAGGTCAGGACCCTACCTTGAAAAACCCGGGGAAAAAAAGCAAAACAAACAAACAAACTGCCAAAACAAGAACCCCAGCACTTGGTGCTTGGTTAGCATAGCAAAGAACCTGGGTAACCAGGAGACTTGTATGGGAACTTGCCAACTTGAGCACTGGTACTGAGTAGACAGAGACCACCGGGCTTTGAGAATCTGATGTCATACGTTGTCCCCATACAAGTCTGCAGCCCAACTTTACATCATCTAGATGGCCCACAAAATCTTAAACCAAGACAAATAACTAAAAATTTCCCCACATGTAATTTATAAATTAATAAAGGGGAAAGTTATGTTTTCAAAAAGTATCCATGGAAATTAGCTAGATACCAATTCTACCACACTGAAAACCATTATGAGACAATGGAGGAAATCTGAGCTGGTATATGGCTATATGGTGACATTAAAGAACTGTTATTAATTTTAAGGTACCATAATGGCATTACATATGAGACAGGGTTCCCAGGATTGCTTTGAATTTGTGATGTTCCTGTCTCAGTGTCCCACCAGCTGGAATTACAGGCATGCACCACCATACCTACAATGGCTATGGCAGGTAAGCACAGGGAATGGTGGAGCCACCCAAGACCATGCTTGGCTTGAGCAGTAGACACACCCTTCTCCTACACAATGCACCTGGCCACCTGTTAGGAACCCAAACACCAAAGAGCTACTTTTCTCCTCCTCTTAGAGACCATTTTTTGTAATTAGTATCCATTCAAATATATTTTTAGATCTGGGATTGGAATAGCAGGCGGCCATCCAGCCTGAACTGGTTTGGGATGCATGTGCATTAAGGCAAACTGTGTCCTCTAAGTGAACTTTTAGGGAGAAACACCTATGTAGCACTTTATGTATAACTGGGCATACATGTGATTAAATTCAGGTGCACAGTGGGAAGAAACATGTGCAGAAAAGAAAATGGTATATAACTCAAACCTGTCCATCAAGCCATAGGATCATGCAAACCATATCCTTAGCAACCAATTCATCCTCCTGTAAAAATCCCATGAAGAGAAGGCCTAGGCCACAGCCCTTGAGTGCTGTCCACATGAGCAGCCTGCTGTCCCTTTGGCAGGGATTCAAACCTTTACTATCATTTTGTCCTTTCCTGCATTCCTTGTTAGGACAGGACCCCTGCGAACAACTGTTAAACCTTGTGAAAGGAACATGTGGGTTTGCTATACTACTCTATTTCTGTGATGCTAAAGTTTTCAAAATTAAAATAAAAAATATTTTATTCATTAATTTGCAAGGACAGAGACAGAGAGAGAGTAAAAATTAATGAGTGTGCCAAGGGCCCCATGTCCCCTGAAAATGAATTCCAGCTGAATGCACCACTTTGTGCATCTGGCTTTATGTAGGTACTGGGGAATCAAACCCAGGCTTTCAAGCAAGCACCTTCAAACACTGAGCCATCTCTCCAGCCCCCAAAAATTTTAATGTTTACTACCATAAAATCCAAAGAATAAACAATTTTAACTTATATAAATTAGAATATAGAAAAAAGGAAGGAGTGCTTATTTTATTTGGTGAGACTCTATAATATAACCAGATATAAGAAATAGAAAAAAATAAAAATGATGATTCAATATTAATAAAGTTCAGATGCTAAAATCCTAAAAAGCATTAGCCACTGAACTCATTAACATGAAAAAAAAATTAACAAGTCACACCTAACTTCTGTTTATGCTAAGATGCAAGATGTTTAACATTAGAACTATAATTGACTACATGAAAGGTTAAGATTAAAGTTGTACAAGAGATGTAAAAAAGTACTAAATAAAACTATGAGAGAGAGAGAGAGAGAGAGAGAGAGAGAGAGAGAGAGAGAGAGAGAGAGAGAGAGAGAGAGAAAGATCACCTCTTGTCAAATTAGGAATAGAAGAAAATGTCTTTAAGCAGATGTCAAAAGCAATCACAAAAAATCTGTAATAGTCAAGATCAGCAAACTACAGCCTGCTGGTCAAGTCTGGGGCTTTTTCAGCTTGAAAGTGTTAGTGGAACCAGCTATGGCTCTGAGGTGGTTTGAATCAGATACTCCCACTCCCCCAAAATTCATGTGTTTTGAATGCTTGGTCCTCAGCCGGTAGCAATTTGGAGGCAGAGCTTGGCTGGAGGCTGGAGGATGTGTGTTTCAAGGGGCAGGCTTAGGTGTGTTACAGCTAGCTCTCCCTTGTCAGAACTTGGCTTGGCTCACTTTCTTGCTGCTGTTTTCCACCTGCTGAGGCAGAAGTGATGTACAGTCTCTGTTCATGCCATTCTTTTCCCTGTCAACATGAAGCTTCCCCTCAAGAAAGTAAGCCAAAATAAAAACTCCCATCAGCTGCTTTTGGCCAGGTGTTTTGTCCAGCAACATGAAGTTAATTACAAAAGGCTGTTTTTACATTGCCCATGGCTGCTTTCCAGTGGCAGATAGACATCCTGTGGCCTGAAAATCCTACATTAGCCACTGGCTCTTGGCAGAAATTTACTTATTCCTTCCTACTGCAAAAGGCTACCAATAAATCAGGTTGCTCCACTAAGGAAGCCCCTCCAAAACATCTGCTTTGAACTAGTAAAAGTGTAATCTTACCTTTTGGAGGCTGTTATAAAATGACTTGGAATTCATTTTAGAATTGGCTTTCATTGCACTTCTACTTAATTTAAACTCTTTTTCATATTGTGCTAATTCCTTTTTGAGTTTCTCTCTTCGTTGTTGGTCTGCATCTAAGGGAGAAAACAAACCTTTAAAAATATGCAAGAGAGTAGAAAAGTTAAGCTTTTGGTTTTGTTAGACTACTAAAATGTGACATACATATTTACTTTCATTCTACCCTCCCTCCCATTGCTCCTTTTCTTTACTCCTTCCTCCTCCTTTTTTCTTCTCTTCCCTTCCCCTCTCTTCCTTTCTTTTTCCCCTTCCCTCCCCCTTCCCCTCCGTTTCTTCTCTCTCTCTCTCTCTCTCTCTCTCTCTCTCTCTCTCTCTCTCCCTCTCTCTCTCTCTCCTGAGACAGATCTCACTATACAGCTGTTCTCAAGCTTGTGATGCTCCTGCCTCTCCAAGGCAGGGCTTACATGCCTGCACCACCACACCCAGATGGAACATTTTCTTTGATAAAGATATTTGCACTGTGATATGTAAGTAGATTCCATATATTCTTCTGTATAAAGATATTCTATTAAGTATAAAACTTTCAGAAATTCTAATGAGGGTAGAGGCAGGAGGATCACTGAAGCCCAGGAATTCAAGGCCAGCTTAGACAATATAGCAAGAATATGTCTTAAGCAAATAGCAAAAAATCAAAATCATATTCACATTTAAAGTTTTTTCTTTTTTAAAAAATTTATTTGCAAGCAGAGAGAGATAGAGAATAAGAGAGGGAGAGAGAAAATGGTGCACCAGGTCCTTTAGCTACTGAAAATGAACTCCAGATGCATGTACCACTTTGTGCATCTGGCTTTCCATGGGTACTAGGGAATCAAACCTGGGTTTTTATGGCTCTGTAGGCAAGCAACTTAACCACTGAGCCATCTCTCCAGCCCTAAAAACATTTTCAATCAAGACAACTTACTTTCAAACAGAAAAGTAGTTTCATATTTAGGTCATATTTGACTAATAAGTTAACCAAATATTTACCATTGTATAAAGACCGAATATGGTAAAATAAAAGCTAGTCACATTTCAGAATTAAATAGAAAGCTATTAATAAGATGATCTGTACTTTCACATAAACATGCAAAGCCAGGTGTGGTGGTGCACATCTATAATTCCAGCACTTGGGAGGGCTGAGGCAGGAAGAATACTTTGAATTACAGGTCAGTGAGGGCTACATAGTAAGATCCTGGAAAGACACACATACACACACACAAGGGGGGGTAAGAAAAGGCAAACCCCGGGCTGGAGAGATGGCTCAGCGGTTAAGGCACTTGCCTCCAGTGCCTAAGGCCCCCGGTTCAATTCCCCAGGACCCACATAAGCCAGACCCACAAGGTGGTGGCCCTGGTGCATTCTCTCTCTCTCTCTCTCTCTCTCTCTCTCTCTCTCTCTCTCAAAATGAATAAATATTAAAAACAATTTTCTAAAAAAAAAAAAAGAAGAAAAGGCAAACCCCTTTTTATTGGAATCTATTACAACTTATTGTACTATATACTTCAAGGTCACCCTGATTTCAGTAAGGATTTTTTTTTTGGTTTTTCGAGGTAGGGTCTCACTCTAGCCCAGACTGACCTGGAATTCACTATGTAGTCTCAGGGTGGCCTTGAACTCACAGCGATCCTCCTACTTCTGCCTCCTGAGTGCTGGGATTAAAGGCGTGTGCCACCACACCTGGCTTTCAGTCAGGATTTCTTCATAAAAAATTTCAACACAATTAAGAAACAAACTAAGGTAATTCATATGTTATTTAAGACTTAAAAATGTAATTATTAAAAAAGATTGTAATCATGCTTAAAAAATATTTGTGTTTCATTTCCAATGTACCCTGAGGGCTGGGGATGTGGCTCAGTGGTACAGTGCTTCCCTAGTATGTGTGAGGTTCTGGGTTTGATCCCCAGAAAGGAAAAGGGGAAAAAAAGTATACAAATATTACTTTCTACTTTTATACTTGCTTAATGAATGCATAAAATAAATGATGCAATTAGAACTTTCTAATCGCATCTTTCTAACTTTTCTCACTCAGATCTATGATTTTACTCATAGGAAACAAAAGTGAGTAAGAAACATGACAGTTCTAGACATGATCATGAAAATGCTCTTCTGGATTCCATCACCCTCACTAGTATGGCTGTGAGAAAAACAGTCAGAAACAACCAGGATAAGAAGAAAGTGAAAGTCTAATACACTGGAGATGTGGATGTGAAATGAGACTTGGGAAAAGTTTGATAGTTTTTTAAAAGCTAAACAAAAAAGTCAAGTCCTCTCTATTCTGAGGGGATATGTTCCAAGTTCCCCGACGGATAACTGAAACTGTGAATAGTCCTGAACTCTACATAATATATTTTTCACATATATATGTGTACATATACACATAATGAAGCTTTGTTTACAAACTAGGACTGTAAGAAAGTAACAGCAATAATGATGACAGTAATAATAAAATAGAATTATAACAAAATATTTCATTGTGTTACTCAGAATGACATATTTAAAGCTTATGAGTTGTTTATTTCTGGAATTTTCCATTCAATATTTCAGAACGCAGATGACCTCAGATAACTGTAACAGCAGAAATGAAGATAGTAAATAAGAGGGGGCTATTCTATAACCACATGACCCAGAAATTCCACTAAACCTAAGAGAAATAAAAAACATATGTTCACAGAAAAGATTTGCACATGGATGTTCATAACAGCACTATTATAATAGCAAAAAATGAAAACTACAAGCAATGTCAATGTCCATCAACTGATGAACAAATGAACAAAATATAGTTTTAACCACATAATGAAATATCATTTGGCAATAAAAATGAGGTACTGATATGGGATGTGACATAACTGTCAAAATATGCAAACTGAAGTCTAATATGAAAAGACCAAGTAAATGATTACTTCTATACAAAGTATTCAGAAAAGGCCAATCATATAGGAAGATTTACTGGTTGACTAAGACAAGGGTTAGGAGAAAGATATGGCTGAAAATGGTACAAGGGGTCTTTATGGAACAATGAAAATGCCCTCAAACTGGTTGTACAATTTTCTAAATTTGGCTAAAAAATCAGTGAAGTTAGTTCAATTAGTGTGTTACTGAAAACATTATTATTGAATAATAATAATAATAAATCTTCTACTAAAAAGTAAAGCCCGAGGTTAGAGAGATGGCTCACTGGTTATAGCGTCTGCCTGCAAAGTCCAATGACCCAGGTTGGATTCCCCAGTACACACTTAAAGCCCGATGCACAAAGTGGCACGCACATGCCTCTGGAGTTTGTTTGCAGTGGCTGGAGGACATGGCCCACACATTCTCTGTTTTTCTTCTATATCTCTTTCTATCTCCGCTTGCAAATAAATAAATATTTTAAAAAGTAAAACTGATGTTCGTGTCTTAGAAATATGTATAAATTTTACATATCAATTAAAGAATGAGTAAATGCCTAAATACACACAATAATTTTAAAAAGAAATACTGAGGAGGTTAAAAGGACATATTTAATCAGAAAATTGAAAGGCCTGTCTAATGTGTCAGATAGAAAATTGTTTACTGACTCAACAAATTTCATTCCTGTTTGGATACAGTGAAGAGTGAAAGGTCAGTCAGCTAGGACAGAAGAGTGTGTTGTATAAAAACATAGCAACTCAGACCCAGAGCTTTATTTTTTATTTATTTGCAAGGACAGAGAGGGAGAGAGAGAGAGAGAGAGAAAGAAAGAAAGAAAGAGAGATATAATGGGCATGCCAGAGCCTCTTGCCCCTGCAAATGAACTCCACATTCCACATGTATTTGCCACTTTGTGCATCTGGCTTTACATGGATATTGGGGAATTGAACCCAGGCTGTCAGGTTGTCAGATTTTGCAAACAAGCACTTAACTGCTGAGCCATTCTCCAACCCAGAGGTTTATTTTTTTACGTGATTAGAAAACCTATTTCTTGGGCTAGAGAGTTGGCTTAGAAGTTAAAGGCACTTTTTTTTTTTTATTAAGCTTAACAACCTGGGTTTGATTCCCCAGTGCCCATGTAAAGCCAGATGCACAGAGTGGTGCCTGCATCTGGAGTTCATTTGTAATGGTTAGAGGCCCTGGTGTACCCAGTTCTCTCTCTCTCTCTCTCTCTCTCTCTCTCTCTCTCATTCTCTGCTTGCAAATAAATAAAAAATTTAAAAGCCTTAAAATAATATAAAAGAAAACCTATTTCTCAGTTATCCAAATCAATTACGAAGAACAATATCTCAATATAATAGGGAGCAACACTACACTTAAGAGAATACAATCTTTGAAAGTCTTCCTGTCATCACAGTTTTTTCCGCATGGAAAAAAAATGACAAACTATGCTGTAAGTGAATGAAAGCAAAAAATACAATGTGCTGGCTGTGGTGGTGCACACCTTTAATTCCAGCAATTGGGAGGCAGGGGTAGGAGGATCACTTTGAGTTTGAGGCTACCCTGAGACTCCACATAGTGAATTCCAGGTCAGCCTGGGCTAGAGTAAGACCCTTTCTTAAAAACAAAAAATGGGGCTAGAGAGATGGCCCCTGGTTCAATTCTCCAGTACCCACATATGCCAGACCCACAAGGTGGTGGCCCTGGTGCTCTCTCCCTTTCTTTCTTTCTCTCTCCCTCTATCTCGTGGCTTGAAAATGAATAAATAAAATATTAAAAAAACAAAACAAAACAATACAATGAATAAGTAAACACTAGGTCTAAATTTAACAAATAGCACAAGCAATTGTTTACAACACCTATTCTGTCAACTTTTTTTTTTTTTAAACGGTTGCACACCTTTAATCCAGGCCTCTTGGAGGGAAAGAGGTTACCAGGCAAAGGGGACAAGACCAAAGACCCAGGGAAGCAGGAAGAACTGCAGTGTGACAAGAGGACCCTCAGGGGTGGGGACACGCATGAAGGGGCACGCAGCAGGCTCACAGCTTCAATTGTGTCGGACAGACCCTCAGGACCATGGACAGTTTTTATAAGATGGGCTGTCACACAGAACCTATCTGCTCTCCTTCTCCACCCATCCTAGCTGTTCTGTCTCTCCCTCAAGCATGTACCCCAGGCTGGCCTGGCATTAGATATGGAGCTGAAGATGACCTTGAACTTCCATCCTCCTTCCTCTACATCCCAAGTGCTGGGACCACAGCTCTGTGCCATCACACCCAGTTTACGTGGTGCTGGTAGTGAGTGCAGGTCTTCACGCATGCACCTCCCCACCGTCTGCAGCAGACCCTGTGGCAGTAAGCAGGCTTCAGCCCTGCAGCACCTGTCAGGAGCACAGGGTCAGAGCCGCGCCCACTCACTAGAAGACATCCCAGTGCTCTCTCCCAGCACATGTGCACCCACTCCCGGGGCACCCGGGGTCCTCTGGGACCCCCCTTCCTCCCAGCCTGTGTTTTTGCTCAAATGGCACCTTCTCAGCAGATTCCTCACTGTCCTGTTGGAAGTGTGTTCCTCCTCCATTTCCACCCACCTGATCTGATGCAATCTCCCCCATGGCTCTCACCACCCTGACTATGATGTAACTTACATAACTTATGTACGGGTGCCCCCTATGTCTCCTCTGGGAAAATGTCTTGTGGCTCGTGGGCAGGGTTGGTTTTGGTCTGTTTTACCCACTGCTCTCTCTCCAGAGGCTTAATATACCCATGAGAACCAGGGAGGGAGAACAGCAGGGTCTGGGAACCCCTGCCACCAGGAAGATGGCTCCTTTGGGAGTCTTCTTTGGGCTTCTGTGTGTCTTCTTATCTTCCACGTCTTGATGGCTGCTCCGGGTCTGCCCCCAGCCCCCAGCCAGAGGCCCCTCTTGCCTCCTTGATCCTCCCGGTGTCCCACCCGGTTCTGAGGTCTCAGCAGCCACAAGGCTGAGGGGCCACAGCCTGGGCGCTCCGAGGCTGCTGCAGCTGGCGAAGGGACACGTCACCATACTGAATGCCTGAGCACATCCTCTCGGGGTCCAGTTCATTTGGGTTGATCTTGTTGAGGATGGTGCGTGCGCACTTCAGAAAAGCCTCCTCCACGTTCTCACCCGTGAGAGCGCTGGTCTCCAGGAACATCAGCTAGTTCTCTTGGGCGCTGAAGCGGGAGGCCTCCAGGAAAGTGACCTCACGTTCGGGGTCCAGGTCCTTCTTGTTGCCAAAGAGGATGACCACGATGTTGGGGCTGGCCAGCGTCCAGGCATCGGTCAGCCAGGCAGCCAGTGAGTGATGTCGAACACCAGCAGGGCTCCACCTGCACCCTGGTAATTCCGTGTCACTGACTGAAAGCGTTCCCGGCTGGCAGTGTCCCAAATCGGTAGCTTCACAAGTCTTGCTCCCCACATTGACCACCTGGGATCCTAACTCCACACCGATGGTGTGGTTGGAGTCCTGCTTGAGCATGTTCTCAATGAACTGGTGAAGCAGGCACGACTTGCCAGCCCCCATACAGCCGATCACCAGGAATTTGAAGAGGAAGTCATAGGTCTCAGCCATGACTCGGCGGCAGGCCGCAATTCGGCTGGCACCTGCTCCCCACTGCAGCCCGACTTCTTTCTAGTCCCTGGACCCAGACATGGAGCCCGCGCCAGCACTTCCGCCTCCACCCCCTTTACTGTCAACTCTTACAATTTCATTTCTACTCTAAAACCCCCTGACTCCAGACTTGTACTCAAGTGCCTTCCTTAAGTCCTAACTGGATTTCTCATAGACACTTTGCTCCCCAGATCTCTTCCTATCACACTCCTTACTTTAGGGAAGCAGGCTCCCTCTGTTGGGTTGACAGGTTCCAAAGTCTTAAGAATCCCTGGCTCATTCCTCTAAAATACATTTGAAATGTTTCAGAATCTAGCTATTTCATTCTTTTTACTGCAACTGCTTTGATCCAACTCACCATTTTTTCCCATCTGCACTGTGGTCCTCTAAGTAGTCACACAGTTTTTATGATGGCCCTTTGTGAACTATTCTCAACTCAGCAGCAAAGAGTGTTTGCTTGCAAGACATGGCAGCCCAGGTTCAATTCCCCAGTAGCTAGATGTGGCGCATGTATCTGGAGTTCAGTTACAGTGGCAAGAGGCCCTGGCATGCCCATTATCTACTTTTTTTTTTTTTCCTCTCTCTTTGTCTGCTCGCAAATAATAAATAAAAGTTAAACCAGACTTGTGACTCCTCTATTTGAGACCTTTCATGACTTTCAATTTAATTCAGCTAAAGCCCTGGTAATGGCCATAGTTCTAAATGATCTGTATCTGCCCCATGTCAGTGACATCATCTATCACTCTTCTGTTGGCTCATTTCACACAAGCTATACAGTGCTTTTTGCTGTTTCTTGAATTTACCAATCACAATGCCATTTTTCAAGTATGTTTCCACCATTTGAACTGTCTGGATTGTTCAGATGGCTACAAAGCCTCTCCTCCTAAATTCTTTCAGGTGTCTGCTTGCTTGCCCTTTGTCATGGTTTGATCCATGGTTTGACCCACAAACGAATGTGTTCTGAACGACTGATCCTCAGCTGATGGCAGCTTGGGTTTTATAACTTCGCTGGAGCTGTGTTGTTGGGGTGGATTTATGGGGGTTATAAACCAACTTCCTCCTTGCCAGTGTTTGGCACACCTTCCTGCTGCTGCTTGCAGTGCTGTGGCGGAGGTGATGTCCACCCCTCTGCTCATGCCATCGTTTTCCCTGCCATGATGGAGTCTCCCCTAAAGTCTGTAAGCCTAAAAAACCCATTCCTCAACAAGCCACTTTTGCTTGGGTTCTTTCTGTGCAGCAACCGAGAAAGTTGACTGCAACACCCCTTTAATCAGTAAGGGCTTCTCCTCCAAGGTACTCCCCCTTACCCTTATCACTATCTGACAGATTCCATGTATCTGTATGTAATGCTTATCTTCTCCAGCTACATGAGATGTACCATTAGAGAAGGTGATTCCTTTTGTTCACCTCTGAGGCCCTAAGAAAAATGTCTAGCACACAGTAGGGGCCCCAAAATATTTGCTGAATTATTCAATGAAAAACACTAGTGAACTAAGCGAGATAGGCAAAATGATATATTTTAATTTGAATTTTACTTTTAACAGAGAAATAAAATCTTTACATTAAGAAACTTAACATATATAAACAAGAGCAAACTTTTCTGTATTCTCTAGCCACAGTTAGACAGCTTGAGAGAGCTGATATGTGAACACAGTTTTATCTAAGTCTACCTTCTTGAGACAGGATCTCGTACTGGCCTGGGGTTTACCAGGGAGGTTAAACTGGCTGGCTAGGGATCTACCTGTTTCTTCCTTCCTAGTTCTGGGATTATAAGCATTACTACAGTGCTTGGAATTTCATGTAGGTTCCAGAGATCAAATTTAGGTCTTCACACTTGCAAGATGAGCTCTTTGTATAATGAAATACATAGAGGAATATTGCTTATGTAGTTTAGGCAGGCATTGAACTCACAATCCTCTTAAATTAGCATCCCAAGTTTAGGATTACAGGATAACCTGATTTATAGTTCGGTGTGATTTCCTCTTTGATCAACATATGTTCAGGATTATACTATTTAGTTCCCACAAATTTGTGAATTTTACTGTTTTCATAGTGTTATTAATGTCTAGTTTTAATTCAATTATGGTTAGAAAGATACTTGAAGTGATTTTAATTTTCTTGAACATGCTAAGTCTAGTTTTGTGACTAGGAGTATTTCATTAAAAATGAGCATTATGCATTTGTGTGGAAAATTTGGCATATTAGGATAATTTCATTTTTTATCAACAATTTTTATACATATACCTAAAGTATTTTCATCATATTCTCCTATTACCAACACTTCCTAGTCCCTCTGCTTTAGCTTCTAAGAGCTGCAATTTTAGGTGTGCATCATCACACCCAGTTTACTTTGTAGCCTTACAAAATGAGATTATTTCTTTTAAAAATTTATCTTTAAGCCAGGCGTGGTGGCGCATGCCTTTAATCCCAGAACTCGGGAGGCAGAGGTAGGAGGATCACTGTGAGTTCAAGGCCACCCTGAGGCTACATAGTGAATTCCAGGTCAGCCTGGGCTACAGCGAGACCCTACCTCGAAAAACAAACAAACAAACAAAATTATCTTTTTATATTATCTTTCTTATTTATGTACAATCAGTGACTGGCATTACGTGGATGATTAGAAAATTAAGCCCATAGCCGGGCGTGGTGGCGCACACCTTTAATCCCAGCACTCGGGAGGCAGAGGTAGGAGGATCGCCGTGAGTTCAAGGCCACCCTGAGACTACAGAGTGAATTCCAGGTCAGCCTGGGCTAGAGTGAGACCCTACCTCGAAAAACCAAAAAAAAAAAAAAAAAAAGAAAAGAAAAGAAAATTAAGCCCATGACAGCAGGCTTTGTAAGCAAGTGTCTTAAATTACTTAGGTCCCAGCCCATGAGATTAGTTCTTTTTACATAGTCTATTATATTATATAGTCTGCTTTTTATATAGGCTATTAATTTTTGATGCCATTTTTCTTTCAACTTGTACAGCAGGGCTCAAATGATTTATGAACATTAGTGTTATATTATGATGCAGTTGGTATATATTTGCCTTTATGAGTGAGCATGAAGAACTCCCTTAAGCATTTCTTATAATGCAGGTGACAATCTCCCTCAGATTTTATTAGGTTGGAGAAGACCTTATCTCGTATTCATTTAAAAGATAGTTTTGCTGTGTACAATATTCTTGCTTGGCAGTTTGAAACTATCATTCCACTATTTCCTGATTTACAAAGTCGCTGAGAAATTAGGGTATTTTTTTTTTAATGGAGATTTCTTTATGCATCAACAATTACTTTTGGGGCTGGAGAGATGGCTCAGCGGTTAAGGCACTTGCCTCCAGTGCCTAAGGCCCTGGGTTCAATTCCCCAGGACCCACATACGCCAGATCCACAAGGTGGTGGCCCTGGTGTTCTAAAAAAAAACAAAACAAAACAAAACAAAACAATTACTTTTGTCTTACTTTCAAATTGCTTTTCTTTTAATTTTTTTGCCAATTTAATTATGTTATGGTATAGGTATCTATGCTGAACCTTTTTAAAAAATAATATTTATTTATTTGGAAGCAGAGAGAGATAGAAGAGAGACAGATGGAGAGAAAGGGGGTACCAGGGCCTCCTGCCAGTGCAGACAAACTCAAGGCACATGATCCATTTTGCTCATTTGGCTTTACGTGGGTACTGGGGAATCGAACTCAGGTTGTTAGGTTTTGCAGGCAAGCACCTTAACCGCTGAGCCATCTCTCCAGCCCAATGCTGAACCTTCTTGAGCCACTATTTTTTTAAATAAGCCTTTTCTCCACTCTCTTCTTCTAGAATGCTTATCTTCTCCTGTGAGTTGTGTATAATTTCTTTTTTTTTCCTGTCTTTTTTTAAAGTAGGTTCTCACTCTAGCCTAGGTTGACCTGGAATTCACTATACAGTCTCAGGCTGGCCTTGAACTCAGAGTGATTCTCCTACCTCTGCTTCCCAAGTGCTGGGATTAAAGGTGTGTGCCACCATGCCCAACAGAGTTGCGTATAATTTCAAATGACATGTCTTAAAGTTCTCTGATGCTTTCTTCTGCCTGAGCAAGTGTTCTGAAAAATGTTTCACCACATCTTCTATTTCATTATTCAGTGCCAGAATGTATACTAGGCTCTTCTGGCATTTCTGTCATTTCATTCATTATTGTCTTTATTTGAATTGTTCTGTGTTCTTTTGTAGTTTAAGCTTATTTAAAGGAATATTTCTGAATTCTTTGTCGGGCAGTACACAGATCTCTGTGTCTGTGGGGTTGGTTAGCAGCGGCTCCTCTGGTGTTGTCATGGTGACTCTGTGTTCCTTGCATTGCCACCTGGACATATGAGTAAAAGTCCTCCCTTCTTCCAGATTTTATGCACTGGCTTTGGTAGGGAAAGATTTTCACCTGCAGGTGTGTGTGTGAGAATGCTGGCTGAGTGGGATGTGCAAGGTGCTGGGTCCAAAAGCAGATGTGCATGGTAAACAGGTCTGAGCGTGTGTGTGTGTGTAAAGAATTAATTTGGATCTTAAACACAAGGATTTGATTAAGAGGATTGACATGTACATTTAGCTTTTTTATTACACAAATTATAGTACTATTATTCAGGTAAGTAACACCAGTATAAACATTTAGCAAAGCTTTCCCAATTGGAGTTGACACACAAGCTAAAGTGGATTACCTCATTGAATGAATGGATGAAGCCATGCTAATCCATTTAATGATTAGATAAAAGCCAAACTAATTCTGATGATTTTGAGTTTTAAAACATGTAAACACCAAATCAGAACCGTAAAGTCCATTTTGTGAATGTACTTTTAAAATGTTGCTAATTTGATATACAAGAAAAACTATACAGCAGAGAAATTAAAAAATCTAGAATGGCCCTGAGAGATTAGCTCCTTACGGTTGATTGTATAAAGAAGAAGGCACAAGGCAAGAAGACGTGCTCACATATCTTATGTGTTGTGGCCATATTGGTCTTAAAAGACCTTAAAAGTCCCTATTCTTGCATAAGGCAGCTTTCCCTCTCCTAGAAAACTATCTGAGCCCCAACATCTTCTAGTGACAGAGTGTACACCAGGGTTTACAAAACATACAGGGGACGGAAGTGGGAGAACACAGAGCGCCAGGCACATGGCCAACAAAGACACTGCTCTCAATCAATGGTGGCTGGTAGCCACTGGCTCCTCTGAAGCTCTACTTCTTCCACTGAGAAGAAACAAAGTAGGGATGGTCCAACTAATTCTGAGGCTGGTCATCTTCCTTACATTATTTCCAAAGCGTATTTTCCCTCTACTGCATTCATTCATCTGCATAGATCGTGGACATGTTTCTACCATCACTTATCTATTAAGATATAAATTATGGTCAGTATTCATTTGGAAAAAAGTTCCAGTTTATGGTATTATTAATGAATGATCCAATAATCCTTATACACCTTGGATGGTGAGGAGACTAGAGTTGTAGAATTTGAACTTTAGCAGCCTTTTAGTACTATGTAATTGTTTTATATGTAGGAAAAATAAAATTGAAAAGTTAAATAATTTATCTAAAGTCACAAAGCAAATTAATGCCAAAATATGGGCTCATGGACTTTTAAATTTCTTTTACTCATGGAAAATTTGTGTGTGTGTGTGTGTGTATGCATAAACTCATGTTCTGAGTTCCAGGTTCCCTGCTAATAGTAATTTGGGAATTGGAGTCTCTTGGAGGAGGTATGTTGTTGAGGGTGGGCTTATGGGTTTTATAGCCAGTTTCCCCTTGCCAGTGTTTGGCACACTCTCCTGCTGCTGTTATCCACCTGATATTAAACAAGAGGTAATGTTTAGCCTCTGCTCATGCCACATTTTCCCCTGATATCATGAAGCATAACTGCAGCAGTATGTGTGCATGTGGGTGGGCACACAGTGTGCAGGAGCACATGCAAATGTGTGTACATGTATGTGGAGGCCAGAGGCTAGTGTCAGGTATCTTCAACTTTACTGAGGCAGAGTGTTTCACTTGAACCCAAAGCTCACTGATTTGGCTAGTCTAGCAAGACATCCTGTCTCTGTGCTGTGCCCTGAGCAATGGGATTATAGGCAGGCTTCCATGACCACTCAGCATTCATTTGGGTGATGGAGAACTGAACTTTAATCCTCATGGAGGAAGAACAGGAGAAAGACAGCTTTTTATAGACAGTCATTCAGGGATAAAGACCCAAAGAGAACAAGGAAATGCCACCTGACCAGGCAGGACTAGAATCTGCATCTGGATCAGTCTCATCCAAGATTACTGCAAGCTACCCTCCCTGGCACTTTTTTCTCAGTTTAGCATACCTGGGTGGGTTTGGCCTTCTAAGTCAGCATATGAAGCCCACCAACCAATCAGGTCCCTTCATTACACTCCAGAGTCTGATGATAAGGCTCATTCTAATTGGATGTTTAATCCATAAATGGGCCTGGTATGTGTGTAACTCTCCTGACTTGCTACTTAAGCAAAGAGCTCATGACCATGGGATTCAGAGAGGTAGTCTGTGGAGAGAAGGTGAGATGCAGTAATGTGTTTCCGGGGTCTCATCCAGGGAAGTGGTTATATTAAATGGGTGCAGGTGTTTCCATTTTATAAGAAGGCAAGCTCTGAAGATGGGTGATGGTGATGACTCTATCAGACACTTATGTTCTTAAAGCCATGGAACTAAACACATAGTCACTATATTATATCTTATGTCCTTAAAGCCATGGAACTAAACACATAGTCACTATATCTTATGCTATGTGCAATTTATCATAATCTTTTTTAAAAGGTAATATGGCAAAAGTTACTCACATTTGATGCTGGCACTCACACTTATTGGAATTGAGCAGTCTACTGCAGCTGAAAGAAAAAAAACATTCAATAATATGCTTGATATTTATAAATGACAACAAATATCAAATGTATAAATCACAAAAATTCCACAACTTGACATTCCTTGCTTTTTATTGTGTGTCAAGAGATGAAAATAAAATATCTTTGATAGGTGTAACTAAAAACATGCCTGCGCCTTGCTCTTCAGCTTAAGGATAACTGAGAGTTTTAAAGTAAGCTCAAAAACCAAAAAAGACCAAAATAAAGAACTTGCACTATTATGCTATGGTAAATTTGTATGGGCATAAAGGTAGATCCATGGGTAAACAGAATAAAAAACTAAGTCCAAAAATAGATGTATGTATATGGTTAAAAGACACTAAGGTGTTGGTGTGGTGGCATATGCCTTTAAACCCAGTCTTCAGAAGCACTGTGAGTTCCAGGCCAATTTGGGACTACAAAGTGAATTGAGTTCCAGGTCAGCCTGGGCTACCTTGAACAAAAAACAAATCAAACAAAAAAGACACTAAGGTAATTCAATAGAGAAAGAATAATTCTTCAGAAAATAGTACTAGAAAGTTTACAAATGAGTAGGTGAAACCAAGTCATCTTTATATCATACTATACATAAAAACTATCAAAGCAAGGTATAGTGGCATATGTCTTTAATCCCAACACTTGGGAGGCAGAGGCAAGAGGATCACTGAGTTTGAGGTCAGCCTGAGACTACATAGTGAATTCCAGGTTAGCCCGGGCTAGAGCAAAATCCTACATTGAAAGACCAGAAAAAAAAATTATCAAAATGGATCACAAGCTTAACTGAATGAGCTCAAAGTATAAAACTTCTAAAAGAAACAAATTTAGACAAACTTAGCGATTTAAGATTTGGAAGAAATTTCTTAAAAGGGCTATTAAAAATACAAGTTATAAAAATGTGAAAAATTGAACTTAATTTCACATGACTTTAATGACACATTATTTTTTCAGCAATTTAAATAATAATCATAAAACATAACCTAAATATTTAAAAACTTAGCTCTTAAGGCTAAATTCCAGGTACCTTGAACTATATAGTGAGATCCTGTCTCAAAACAAAACCCTGAAAACCCTATAAATATCAACTAATAAAATTCAAATAAGCTTAAAAGTCTTATAGCAATATTAATGTCTAGTTTTGATAATTATACTATTTTAAAACATTTTATATTAAAGGAAGCCAGGTAAAGGATAGCTATATTTTAGGTCTTTCTTGTAACTCTAAAATTTATTCTGGAATAAAAACTTTAAAAAGTAAGCGAGGGCTAGTGGTATATATAGCTCGGTTGTAGAGTGCTTGCTTGTTTGGCATGCATGAGGCCCTGAGCTTGACCTCAAGCACTGGGGCTTTGAGATCAAATGAGAAAACCACCCACAGACAGGGAAAACGAACTTGCAGAGCACGTGTCTGATATAGGACCTTTATTTGACATATAAGGACTATAACTTTATGGCAAGGAGACAACCCGTGTGTGAAAATGGACACAGATTTAAGTAGGTGTGTCAAGATGGTAAACGAATAGGAAGCATGACACAGGGACGAGGGACATTTTCTGAGCTGACACGAAAGGTAGTAACAGAGATGCCCTCCTGGCTTGATAAGGTACTGTCACTCTGGAAATAAACTTGATATCTATAAAGTTAAATATACATGTAAACAAACCTCGGTTCTCCCCAAGAAAAATAAATGTACACATGTGAAATAGAAACAATGTTCAAAACTGTATGTGAATGTTTATAACAACTAATTTCTAATGGCCAATGTGAATCTAAATAATGCAAATATTCACCAACTGGTGAGTCAACTAGAACGTTATGACAGAGTCATTAGATGGAATACTACTTAACAATAGAACGAGAGAAATACTGGACACCACAGTGTTGTGCACTGAAGGCATCAAGCACCAGTATATACATCCTATGATTTTCTGACATGAAATTCTAGAAAAGATAAGCTGTAGGAACAGAGAACATCCCAAAGACTTGGGGATTTGAGTGGAGAGAGCTTTTGAGATAATGGAAATACTTCATAGCAGAGTTCAGCAAATTTTTTTTGCCAAGGGCCAGAGGGTTTGTAGGGTGATAGTTGATCACAACTAGTCAACTGTTTCAGTGCACAAGTTGCCATAGACCATCTATGGGAAAGTGAACTTTTTTTTTTTTTTTCGAGGTAGTGTCTCGCTCTAGTCCAGGCTGACTTGGAATTTACTATGTAGTCTCAGGGTGGCCTTGAACTCACGGCAATCCTCCTACCTCTGCCTCCCGAGTGCTGGGATTAAAGGTGTGTGCCACCACGCCCGGCTGGGAAAGTGAACATGACTGTGTTTATGAACAATTAAATTAGAATCTCATATTATTTCCACATGCTCCAAAATATTATCCTTTTTACTTTTTTACAACTAAAACACCATTTCTAGTTCATGAGCCATAAACGAACAGGTGGCAGAGGATTTGACCTGCATGCTACAGTTAAACAATCCCAGGTTTGAATATGATGTGGCAGTAGTCATACAAATGTATAAATGTTTCAAAGTATTTAACTGCATAATTAGCATTAGTATATTTTATTATATATAAACTGTCTTTTTAAAAAGTTAACAACAAAAATGGAAGGCAAAAAGAAAAATAGTAGACAGCAACTTCTTACTGAAACTTTCTGAGTAGATCTGAGGACAAAAAAACAGATTATGAACTTATATTAAGACCACTATCCAGCTGGGCATGGGGGCACTCCACCTATAGTCCCAGAACTCAGGAAGCTGAGGCAGGAGAACCCTGAGGTCAAGGCCAGCCTAGGGAGCAAGACTGTCCAAAGGGAGGGGGGAGAAAAAGAAAGAAAACAGAGAAAAGAAGAGAAAGCAATATTTAACAACAAATGAATGTTAGGAGTAATGCAAAAATTAATCTAGTCATTCTGTGAATTTCAAATGTAGTTAATGAAAATGGCACTTTGGATTTGCCATGGATATAATCACTACACTTAGCACAAATCCATTTATAAATAGCAACTTTTGCCACAGATTTATTGTGACGAAGTCTAGTTGGGATTTACACTGGGTACAGAAAGTTCACAGTTGCATATTTTTACCTTTGGCTGAAAGGATTTTATTATAGTGAACAGCCATGTGATTCTTGACCAGCTGGAGAGTGGTTAGTCTGAGAGAAGAGGAGTCAGTGCAAAAAGCTAAAAATTAAAACATATGTAAACATTATATATTTAAAATTCATATACTCATCATTACAAAATACATGTTACTGATTATCAATGTCATTCTTAATAATGTTCTAAAATGCATGTTGAAGATAATGGCATTATACTTTTGTGATGCTGTGTCCTGGCCTTGATCTTGTCCTGGTAAACACTGGTGAGCTAATGACTACATGAATTCAAACCATCCCAAGAATTAAGTTTTGTAGGCCCAAGTGTCTGGAGAAGATGCTATAGTTATGAAGTCTTTCTTTTTGCTGTTATTTTATCTTGTAACTAAAACATATTAGTCACTTGCTTAACTCTTAAATGCTAATGTCAATACTTGAACAACCCTCTGTTTGGGAAATTTAACAAATCCCCCAAACATAACACCTTTTACAAAGATTCTACTTGGAGAGGCAAACTTTACACCTGAAACCATGACCGACAGATTGGTTTAGTTTTAAAGTACTAAGGCTAAATTAAGTACAATCACAAAAAACCTATGGCATTAAACTTATTAACCCTTATTCAAACTGTTTAAGGGAAGTCTTAGAGTCATTAAGTACCTATATGCAAGTATAAATGCAGGTATATTTTTAAACATTAAAAATTTCTGAGAAAACATGCTTAATGCTAAAAACTTCAACAGCTAAAACAGTATAAAGAGAGTGAAAAAATAAGTGACTTTTCTATCCCAAACTTAATTTCTTCTCCCAGATATGCACTCTATTACCTTTTAAATCAATCCTTTCAGGGAAACTCCATGCATAATATAAGCATATATGAAAACCAGGAGCTTTACTATTATTAAAAATATTGAGTGGGGTTCATTCACCATGCACTGTTTCAAGCTCTTTACAAATAAAGACTTATCTAATCATTATTACCATCTAATAGTAATGGAAACTGAGGCATGGAGATATAAATCTCAGTTTGGGATACATTACTGGCAAAGAATGCAGTATTATAGAGTGGACCAATGCAGCCTCGTACCACTATGCCTACAACAGCACCTCACATGCATCAAAAGCTAGTTAATAATAAATGTTTTAAGCCTGGTTTCAATTTTGTGTGTATGTGCATGCCACTGGGGATTGAACTTAGCACCTCATGCATATTAGGCAAGCACTTTATCAATGAATTATATCCACAGCTCTTACTTGACATTTTAGACAGGGTTTCACTAAATTGCCCAGAATGGCCTTGATCTCATTCTGTAGCTCAGGCAGACCTTGAACTTAGCTATCTTCCTACCTTGGCCTTCATTTGCACTACCAGGCCTAGCTTTAATTAAAAAAAAAATATATTTGGGGGGGGGGAATAGGGAGATAGTTCAATTAGTGCTTCTGTGCAGGCATAAGGACCTGAGTTTAGATCCTCAACACCTACATAAAAGCTGGCTGGTACAGAACTGCAACCCCAGCACTAGATTGGGCAGGGGGGAGGGAGAGAGACATGAGAACCCTGGGGTTCACTGGCTGATCTAGTCGAATTGGTGAGCTCCAGGTTTAGTGACAGACCCTGTCTCAAAAAATAAGGTGGAGAGTGATTGAAGAAGATACTTGATGTCAATTTCTGGCTTCCACAAGCATGCACACACATGTGCTTCAGCACACATACAGGTGCTCACACACATACGAACATGCGTACATACATTCCGCAAACCACACATGCATACACATGAAAAAAACCCTTACTTTTCAAAGTCATCTCCACATATACACTCAGATATAAAGAAATGAGGTAACTGAAAATCTTATTCTTTCTTCATATTTGCAAGTAACAGTATCAAAGATCTTTTTTTCTCTGTAGTAAGATTTATTTTTTTAAAAATAAAATTAACAATTTTCTAAAATATGATGGAAAACTATGACTAAAGGACACACAAGTTTTTTTTTAGGATGTTTTAAACAAAGTATTTAAAAGCTGCTGACATTTTCAGTAGTAACTATATGGACCCCATTGGTTTTGACTATACTGTCCATACTGCTGTGAGTAGTAAGGTTCTTGTCTGTGCTGTGGGTAATTGTTACCCCAAGGTCGTCCATGCCACTGATTGGACCGACTGTCACTTGGCCATCCCCATCTGTTGTCTCTGCCACTAAACTGTCTGTTATCTTGCAACCAGTGGCCTCTGTTTCTCTGGTTCCCACCAGCTCTGCTATTCCACTCCTCAACAATCGGAGGGGAGTCAGGAGGGCACTTCAAGTAGTCCTGGTACTCCTTGTCATCTTCTGTGAATCTACTTGCAAAAATCTCTTCCAAATTTGAAACCACTTCAGAAGTATCACTCATCTTGAAAACCCGGCAGGCCTGGAGGCCGCCTTTTGGGTGGCAGCTCAGGGTCTCCGTGGGCCGTGAAGGGAGCCGGGAGCCCTCGGCTGCGTCCTGCTCCCTCCGCCACCCCGGTGGTCACATGCTCCCCGCTGAGGCTCTCCCAGGCCACCCCTTAAAGATCTTTTGCATAAATACAAAAAGGGATTCAATTATTTTGCCTAAAACTTAGACTTAAGACATCATAAAATTAAAGTTAACATCAAAAATTTACTTTGAAGAGTTTAAAATATAAAAGAACCACTAGGCCTATTAGTTCAGATGGAAAAAGCGGTCCATAAACATTTGCTAGGGATATAGTCAAGCTCTTTCTGCAAAGCTTTTCCCTGTCAGGGCCATGTTTGTCACACCATCACCATCACCATCATAACAGGCCAGGCCAGCCTTAAATGAGGCTCTGCAGGAACTAGTAACCCCAGGAGGTTTGGCTATGGCAGGAAGCAGGAGGAAGCTAAGACTACTGAGGGCACAGCAACAGTTTGAAATCATGAACTCCTAAATCTTCCTAAAGTATTCCTATAATAATTGATTAAGATTATTAAAAATGTAAACTTTTAAAAAAAGTGTATGAGCCGGGTGTGGTGGTACACGCCTTTAATCCCAGCACTCGGGAGGCAGAGATAGGAGGATCACCATGAGTTCAAGGCCACCCTGAGACTACATAGTGAATTCCAGGTAAGCCTGGGCTAGAGTGAGACCCTACCTCGAAAAACCAAAGTGTATGTGTTCATGTGTGAGCAAGTGTGTGTGGATATGTGGAGGTCACAGGAGACCATAGGTATTGTTCTTTAGGCATGATTAATCTTTAATTGAGACAGAGGCTCTGCTTGGAGCTCATCAATGAGGATAGACTGGCTGGCCAGTGAGCCCCAGGAACCTCCTGTCTCTACCTTCTCAGCCCTGGGATTACAAGTGTGCACCATCACACTGGGTGCTTTTATTTAAACATGGCTTTCTGTCGATTGAACTCAGGTCTTCATGCTTGCAAGGCAAGAACTTTACCCACTGAGCTATCTCCCAGTCCTAATTATAATTATTAAAATGAAGCTCAAACATCCACTAAATGAATTGTTTCATTGTGTCACATAATTTGCTGGTACAGAAAACTGAATCTTTTAACAAAGCTACAATTTTAAGTACCTCACTTACCATTACTTTTGGTGCTCAAGTGTCCTTTAAATAGGCATGGTGGACCATATCTGGGAAGGACCGAAGTTGCTCTGGCTTTTAACAACAAAAACACACACATGCATAAAAAAAGGTGGAATTAGGGCTGGAGATATGGCTCAGCGGTTAAGGCACTTGCCTCCAGTGCCTAAGGCCCCAGGTTCAATTCCCCAGGACCCACATAAGCCAGACCCACAAGGTGGTGGACTGGTGCTCTCTCTCTCTCTCTCTCTCTCTCTCTCTCTCTGTATCTCGCTGCTTGAAAATGGATAAATAAAATATTAAAAAAATATTAAAAAAAAAGGTGGAATTAGGAATCAGTGAAGCACAGCTTTTACAAAAAAAACCAATAGTGAATACTTCAAAAATAATAAATTTATCTTTAAAGAGAGTTGCTAAGATTTTATTCAAGCATATCCAGCAACAATGTATCAGATATATCAAATGCCATAGATTGAAAGTTTTCTCTTTTAAGAAAATAAGCTAGGATGTTTTAAGAGTGTAATATGGCTGCTGGTCTGTTATCAGATGGGCTGTTAGAAGCTATAAAGGCATGGGGAGGATGCATACAAATTCTACAAGTGGGACTTAAAACAGAAAGTTAGGACAGAAGTAACACAAAGAGGTTAAGCTTATTACTTGTCCAGATCATATAACTATGATATGACAGATGTAGGACCTGAGCCTAGAAGCCTGATTCTAGAGTCTTAACATTATACTAGCTTCTGGCCATATAGATTGTTCAATACTTAAACCATGCTCTAAGCTACTATACACATTATATGAAACAAAAAACTTATCTTTAAACTCCACTCTAACGCATCCATATTTTACTACAGGTCACAGGAAAAGGGAAACGGACATGCTGAGAAGGTAGAATGAAAGGCTAGAACCTAGTGGCAGAACATATGGGTGTTTCTTCTCCTTCTACCTGGTATGGTTGCTGTGAATAAGGTGGTTACAATTCAATTCCGGGTACCAACCAAGAATAAAATGCTGATAAGGACAAAAATGGAACTTAGATATACCTTGAGGTCAATTTCCCTCATACATTTACACCAAGGCATATAGTCATTGTTCTAATACTCCTATAAATCACTTTAAATCTTAAAGTACTGAAGGAAGAAACGGACAGCTGTACTCATCTGGACCCTCTCACAGGCTTTGTTTCCTGTGTATGGCTTATTCTTTCCTGTTTATTTACATGATTCATATTTTTTTGCTGAAAAGTGAACACTTTAGGGAACATACTGTGGCAACTATATGCATATCATTTGGCATATATAGGCAGGTAAGCACCTTAACCACTGAGCTATCTATCCAGCCCTGGCATATACATTATATAATCCCAAATAAATACAGAACCTTCTCCTGGGCTTGTTTGTATTGATGTTACTTAGTGACTTGGTTTAACAATTTAATGACATCTGCTTCCCAGAGAGTAAAGTCTCTGGTGTTACTCTTCAGTCCAAAGCTTTGCCAGTATCAAACTCTGGACGTGTATACAGTCACATCTCAATAAGACTGAACCTCCAAATCTGTGAAGAAGCCTCATGGGAAATTTCCTTGAGGGGTCTAGGGAACCACCCAAGAATTTTTTCATTCCTCACAGTTAACTTTGTGATATTTTAACAATTCTTTAAGTGTTTCTTATATCATTATATGATTTTTATATCCCTATTGAACCTAGAATGATCTAAAGGACACAGAAAAGTAGTCTCAAGTGCCAGGACAAAGAGCATCCTCCTTTAAATAGACTGACTAAATACTTGTCCATGAGATTGCTTTTCACCCAAGTCAGAATGGTTATCCTCAAAACAAATGTTGGAGAGGAAGGGAGGAGAAACTCTTAGTCACTGTGGACGGAGTGAGTGTAAACTGGTGGAGCCTTTATGGAAATCAGTTTGGAGGTTCCTTAAAAAGATAAAAATAGGAGGGGGCGGAGCAGGATGGTGGACGAGTGTCA
The DNA here is from genome assembly GCA_004024765.1 of Zapus hudsonius. Classification (NCBI taxonomy): domain Eukaryota; kingdom Metazoa; phylum Chordata; class Mammalia; order Rodentia; family Dipodidae; genus Zapus; species Zapus hudsonius. Next base: position 85 of record PVHP010020514.1, on the reverse strand, counting down.
TGGTTTGATACAGGTGTCCCCCACAAACAATTGAATGTGTTCTGATAGATCGATCCTCAGCTGATGGCAGTTTGGGTTTTACAAC
>PVHP010020513.1:0-30544 GCA_004024765.1 Zapus hudsonius | reverse complement strand
AGTGAGGGGGTCCCCTTGTCTGGAACTTGGGATTCAGGGTGAAAGGCACCGGATCCCATACTCTTAGGCTCCCAAGACAAGAAGCATTATGGGACCAATTGATAGGGAGGCTACTAAAAATCGAATCCTGGTAATCTAAAATTGTGTGTATTTGTTAACCTACACTGATCTCACTCTCCGATGGAGATTGTGTTTGTATTTTTCAGGATTCAGCAAGAGTGCTGGCGCTCATCTAACCCTACCAACCGACCTTAGGCCGATAGCTGAGATTCTGGCAAGAGAGGGGCCACCAGAGCCATACAATGGAGGATCCAAATGGAACTCCACAGAGAAAGACGAGATGAACAAGGGGCCCACAGCCACAGCCATTAAATCAACACAGGATTAGCCAGTGGAACAGAAACCAACGATTTTCGACACAAAGACCCCTAAGCTCACAACCTTAAAGCAAACTTATTATTCATCCACCACGACTCAGGGAACTATGCGGAAGAGGGGGCGGAAAGATTGTGAGAGCCATGGTGGGGGAGACTATCCAGAGGTACGGACAGGAGAACCTGGCTGATTACTAGTCTATCCATAGTCCCCTGTCACAAGGACTGATCCAGACGACCCATGGAGGAGGTTATCCAGTTGAGGGGGGAGGGGAGGGCAGTGGGGAATTGGGGATAACAACTCATTGTTTGCCCACCAAATAAATGTTGTAACTCATTATGGACAATAAAAAAAATAAAAAATAAAAAAAAATAAAAAAAACCACACACACACAAAAAAAATGATAAAGAATTTGAGGTCAATCTGGGCTTTGTAGTGAGTTGTTTCAGGGCAGCCTGGACTATCAGAAAAGATCATTTCTCAAAACAAAATCTGTGCATTTTGTATGTTTTCATTCATCAGTCAAAAATACATTTTTAAAAAGAAAACTATGTGGTTGGAGAGATTGCTCAGTGAATATAGGTCATTTCTTTATTGCAAAGCCTGATGGCCTAGGTTCAATTCCCCAGAATCCTCTTAAAATTAACTGCACAAAGTGGAGCATGTTTCTGGTGTTCATTTGCAGGAGGCCCTGTCATCATGCCTCTCCCTCTCTCTCTCTCTCTCTCTCTCTCTCTCTCTCTCTCTCTCTCTCTCTCTCTGTATGTGTGCATGTCTAGTAAATTAAATATTTTAAAATACAAATAAATATAAAATAATTTTAGAAGTTATGTAACTTGGTATTAAGGCTTGCAAATAAGTTAAAATATAACCAATTCATTTTTAATATGAAACAAAAATTATTTGGTAATTTGATATACTTAATCTGAAACAAGAAAGTCTGAAAGGAAATGTGTTCATGTTATCTTTTCCAGCGGAGTCTTGTACTATTGAACTTGCTGAGTCTGTTTTATTGAGGCTTTCTTTTTTATTGCCACTATGGTAATTTTTATTTTTATGACATATTTTTTAATTTACACATTAAAATTATTGCCTATGCCTTTAGGGCCATATCCAGAAAAGTCATTACCCAGACTAGCTTCATGGATACTTTCTGCTTTTGTTTCTTCTAGTATTTTTACTGTGTCAGGTAGTACAGTGTCTAATCTATTTTCAGTTTACAATTTTTTATATGTTTTGAGGTAAAGGTCAAATTAATTCATCTCTTATAGGCATCAAGTTTTCCTAACACCATTTTATTGCAGAGACTAGCTTTTTCCATTGTGTGTTTCTAGAATTTTGTAAGAAATTCAACTGACTATAGATGCATTAATTCATTTTTAGATTCACTATTGTGTTCTATTGTTCTGTGTTCACAATTGCAGAGTATATTTTAAAACCTTTTGATTTGCTCACTATAGCTTGGGTTATTTGAGGACTTTTGTGATACAGATATACAAATGAAATTAATGAAAAAATGACATTGACATTTTGATAATGATTGTAGTCAATTGGTACATTAGTTTATATATATATATATATATATATACTTTTATTTATTTCCAAGCAGAGAGACATACAGAGGAGGGAGAGAGAATTTGCTGCAAATGATCTCCAGATACATATACCACTTTGTGCATCTGGCTTTACATAGATACTGGGGAATAAAACCAAGGTCATTAGGCTTTGCAGTCAAAGTCTTGACTGCTGAGCCATATCTCCAGCCATTGGTAGATAATTTCACAGTATCAATTCTTCCCATCAATGAATATGGGATACCTTTCCATGTGTTTGTGACTTCAGTTACTTTTATCAGTGCTTCGGTAGTTGTTAGCATGTATTTCCCCTGCCAGACTGGACTTAACATCTGATTATTTTTACCATGTATTTATTGTGAATGAGATTTTTCTGTTTTCTCTTTCAGATTGTTCATTGTATATATACAGAAACACTAGAGGTTGTTTATTTTCTATCCTACAGCTCTATTTAAATTATTTGCTGGTTCTAAAAGTGTTATTGTGGAGTCCCCATGCTTTACAATATATAGTAGTTTACCATCTGCAAATGAACAAAATTTAAGTTCTTCCTTTCCATTTTGGGTGAGATTTATTACAGTTTTTTGTCTCACTGCTCTTAGCAGGACTTCCAGAACTATGATGAATAGAAGTGGTGAGAGTCAGCATTCTTGTCTTGATCTTGTTATTAGCAAATTCAATTGATTTCTAGCCATGATTTTAGTTTTTAAAAATTACTTTTGCAACTGTATTTTATTGGGAAACAAGTATTGCAAGTCACTGATTAATATGGGTGTTATGACAATGGTATAGCAGGAAATACTTTAATATTCCTTCCTAATATGCCACTTATTGAAGCAAAATAGTATTTTTGAAAAGTGAGTACAACATCCAGATAAAATTTCATTTACTTATGCTTATACTGACTTCATAATTCTCTTAATCATATATTTAATAATCTTATTAAAATATTATGGACAATATGCACAAGCAGTGATTTCATTTTCCAAATTAATAGTTCATAATTTAGAGTGAGTAATGACAAGTAAACATAAAGTGAAATTCCAGGATAATTATGGTGGCAGAATTTTTAAAATTCCCTTATAGAAATATAAAAAAAATCATTTTCTAAGGTCAACATGAATCATTTTATAAGATTTACAGGATGGTCTAAAGAAACCCAAAGAGGAACACTTTTTTTGAGACTGGATCTCATGTATTCCAGACTGTCCTCACCTATGTAGCTAAGGATGATCCCAAACATCTGATCCTTTTGCCTCTACCCCTGCCACTCACATGCGTATAATTTCTAATACATCATTTTATTTCATTGTATTAATTTCCTACTTCCTACAAGGGACAAGACTTATAGTAAAATGCACACAATAAAATACAATAAATATAACCTCTGATATGCATATAAAACTCTTTATTTATCATGTCTGTAGTTAGTAAGGAGATTAGGAGTTCACTAATCAAAATTTTCTACCAGTTTGAAACTTCTTCATATTTGTATAGCTTCCAGTAAAATATGAGATAACTGTATACTTGAGTAAAAAGGCTGTTTTAAGCAATTCTGGATATTTGGCTACCTAAGCATGGATTTGTTGTTATAGAAATGTGTAGAATGTTAAATCTTAAAATGAAATATGCATGCAGTTGGTCATGAGAGACAAGATTGCAACATTTGGATTAGACAAAATGGATTGTAGAACTTTTAAATTTGCCTCCTGATCTCTTAGTCAATATGTTCTCAAATGTAAGTTAAAATGTCTTCAGTAAATTGCTGAAAACTTATTTTCAGGCAAGAGGACAATATAGGATATTTCTATTTATGTTCTAATATAAAAAAGAAAACAGATGACAAGAACAACAGAAAGGTGACTTTCATTGCTTTTCTCAGTTCTATATGGCCGTGGTGTCTTTTCTCTCTTGAGCATAGATACACAAATAATAGCTAGAAAAGATTGCAAACACATGAGCTTGCTTTAGAAGTACACAAATTGAAAGCTTTAAAAGGAAATTTGTTCCAACCTTTTTTCATTCTTCAGCTTTGTCCTTTGTGATGTTATTTATAATCAAAGCTTCAGGAAAAATAACTGAAGACAATTCACAGTGTATGTAGATTAAGCTACTGAAAAATAGCAATTGTTAGACATATTCAATAGTGTTCTGTGAAAGAACTCATTTCAACACGATAACGAGATGCTGATATTTGGCAAAGTGATCCCACAGATTTATAGCATCATCATCTGCTTTGCTGATTGCTACTCTCTCAAGGACAAATGAGCTTTCAGACACAATTATAAATATCCAAGATAAAGCAGCATTCTGTGAACCCTGAATGGTTATGGCATAATTAAGGGAAAAGTTGCTAAATAAGCTTAATTGAGCATTTAGGAGAGTATATAAATTTATATAATCTTTATTTCTTCTCTAGAGGATGATATTACATTTTTATTTCAAAATAGCATCCAATCTTTCATTGGTTATCTCTCTTTTTATATGATAATTGCCTGTGTGGTACTCCATAAGGTGACACTACTTTCTCAAAGATCTCTAACTCCATCCTAGGGTTCCTTTATTTAACCCTCCTTTCTTTTTTATTACTGCAGGAGTTGGACAATGGCTAAGTTCTTCAGGTATGACATGAATGACAGGTGGAGTTGGAAACAAAAAATTGAAGAGAAAAAGCTGTCTGGAAAAGAAGACATAATTCTGCTGAACCCTTAAGGCTGGGGAAACAATCTAGAAATGAGAGTGAGAAATGATTAAGCACAAAAAGTGGTCCCTTTCAATCACCTCTTAATATTTATATGATATCATCACACCTCTGGTAACTCTCCTGAGGTTTGTGTAAACAGCAATAGAATCGCTTAAATTACTCAGCAATTTATTCATCAAACAACAGACAAACTTACAAATAAAAGGCATGTATTTTATTTACTAAAGCAGAGAAATTTAGCCATAGAGATACCTGTTAGGAAAGCATTACACATATAGCAGCACTGAAGGTTTGATGGATGATAAAGTTGTTTGTATCCTTTTAAAAATATAAAGAATGCTGTAAACAGCCTTGTGTGTGCATCTTTTTTCAATTAGCTGAGCATTCCTGAAACATTTCTAAGAAAGAAATTTCTGGTTTAAAGGGGATATACATTAAAAACATTGATAGCTACAACTATATTGTTTTCTAAAGAGGTTGTATAATATATGACTATGTTCACAATGGAGGACTGTGACATTTTATCTAATGTAAGTGATCCACAGTACATTGATTTATTTTCCATTTTATCACTAGTGAAATACATCCTTAATTTTGATTATTTCTGAAAATGTATCTTTAGAAATGTTTTATATGTTCTTTTAAAGAAAAATTTAAGTAAAATTAAACATAAAATAAAGCTCTTTTCATAAATTTATTTTAAACTCAATATAATAAAAAGCACTGATTATACTGATGAGAGCCATTATGTGACACAACTTGGAATGCTGGAGCTTGGTGTTGAAGTCTTTTCTCCCATTTCCAAACAAGCTTCATTTTAAGGAGATTAGCTATTTCTCTTTCAGACATGAGTTTTTGATCATACCTATGTCTTTCCACTCATGTTTCAGTGATGGAAAAGACAGAACTAAGAGAGGAAAAATAATATCAGCAGAAATAATAGTACTCCTAGAATTAATACTGAGTACTTGCATAGTGCTTGTTATTCTTCTAAATAATTTATGTGCAGTACCTTATTTAATCCTAATGATAACATATTTTGCTACTGAATAAAACTAGTTTTGAAAAGTTAAAGCAAATTGTATAAAGTTATATGATCTAATACACACACATATATACATACATACATATATATATATATATATATATATATATATATATATATATATATATACTAGAAATGCACATATAGATAGATGATAGTAACATTACTCAAATTCAGGAGATAAATACAATATTAAATAATGAGCATTTAGGGGCTGGAATGATTGCTCAGTGGTTAAAGGCACTTTTTTTTTTTTTTGGTTTTTCAAGGTAGGGTCTCGCTCTAGTCCAGGCTGACCTGGAATTCACTATGCAGTCTCAGGGTGGCCTTGAACTCCTCCTACCTCTGCCTCCCGAGTGCTGGGATTAAAGGCGTGCACCACCATGCCCGACTAAAGGCACTTTTTTTGCAAAGCTTGACAGCCTGGGTTTGATTCTCCAGTAACCATGTAAAGCTAGATGCACAAAGTGGTGTCACATATCTGGTATTTGCAGTGGCAAGAGGCCCTGGTGTGTCCATATTCTCTTTTGCTTTCTCTTTCTCTCTCTACCTCCTTGCAAATAAATAAATAAATATAAGAAATGTTCATTCTTAGTCATTCATAGTGTCTCATAGCTGGACTCTCATTACTCAGAAAGCTGAGGCAGGAGGATTGCCCTGAATTTGATGCCATCCTGGGCTATCAAGAGTGAAACCTTATCTCAAAACTGACAAAGTACATTCTGTAGTCGGATTATCTAATATTTACCAGTTGTGTGATTTTAGTTTACTTGTCTAAATAATGTATCGTTTGTTTCCTAGCATGAATGGTATTCATCCCATGGAATTGTTATTAGAATTAAATGGCACATAATAATTGTCTCAGTAATGTTATCTAACCGTTGTCATCCAGATACTGTGCCTCTCACAGGACAACCCTGAACATTAGCGTCTTTCACACTGCATTCTCATATTAACATACAATCTGCTATTTCATTTACTATCTTTATATAAACTACATTTATTATTGCCTCTGAATTCAGAGACTATTCTTCCTCTTTCAATTCTTAGTCCTTATTCTAGTCTTTCCCTCAAGCTTCAACTACATGTAAGTACCTACAGTCAGGCTCAAAAAAGAAATGGCTACTTACATTTCAAATTTAACCTGATTAGGGGCCACAGATAAGGGAGAATATGTGCTGGTTGTCTCTCTTTTCTTGTGTGAGTAAACATGACAAGTGATAAAGGTGACAGACAAAAGGAACAGAAGGTAATAGGGGTTGGGGGAGCAACAGAGGGCAAGGTGTACACAAATCTAAACTAACATCAATTTGACTCCAAAGAATCCTTTCTTCTGTACAACAAGTTCTGGATGTATCTAGGGGCATCATAGGATTAAAAAAGGCCATCTGTTCTATAATGTTCATTATAAAAATATCTAATAAATATTTGTCATAATTAAAAAAAAAAGGCCCCAAAAGGGCGAGGGGGCGGTGAAAGCCTACCTGTAGTACAAAGGACACTGACCTTTGGCTCCCATCCAATAAGTAGTTATTGCCCACAATGTGCTGTTGCTTAGAGTGAGCAATATGGTCCCTAAAATAAGACAAACTTTTGTCACAGCTCTTGAATACCCACCTCAGGCAAAAGATAAGACCCTATTGCTGAAGATTGCACAGACTGCTATCACACAACACTGAGAGACCCTTCTGAATCTGGAAATGGAATCAGCTACCAGAAGGGCAGCCTGGGTAATGCCAGAAGGCACTGCATGAGCTGCCAAGGGAGCCAGACCAACAATATTCTGAGAAGGCAGGTCACATCCTCAAGCTATACCAACTGATGGCCTGAGAATGCAGAACACTCTGCTGTATGACACAACAAGCAAGACAAGAACTGCTCATCTGCTCAACCTAGGTGGGTAATCAACGGCTGGCTAATTGGCTATGAGATCTGCTCAGTGGCAGTGAACCCTTGACTGGTATGGGGATCCAAGTCAACCTTGAATGGGGACCAAGAACCCAATCTCCAAGGGGAAGTCCTCACTAATCATAGGTCTTTAGAAAGGCCACACCCTTCAAATGCCCACCAAACTAGTAATATTTGTCACAATTGACCAATAATGATCTCACTCTCTGCTGAGACTCTGTATTTTTCATAAATCAAGGAGAGCCAGGGACAACTGAACTCCACCAAAGGGACCTGAGTTGATGGTGGACACCCAAGGAGGAGACAATCCACCTCAAACTCATCATTTAAAGCCCTAACACAACCTCTACGGTAGTGGGGTGAGGAGCAAAAGAGCTAGTCCCATAGCAAGGCAGATATCCTAGGGAAGGATAATGGAGGTAGGCAACAAGGGTGCCCAAAAATTGTCCAAAATGCAAATTTAGAGACTCTTAAAAACCTAATAACTATGCAAAATTTACACTTAGCAACCATGACTCAGGGAAATTTTCAGAAGAGGGGGCGGAAAGAATGTAAGAGTCATGGGGGGATATCTAATCATAAAAGTGAATGTCATTTTGGTTTCAATGGTTTTCTCTAATAACTTATGATACTGAGCATATTGTTTTGTTAATATATATAATTACAAGCCAATAAAAATGTTAAGTAAAGAAATGGCATGAACATTCACATGTCACCAACTTCTTTTTTAGCCCTGGAAGCCCTTTGAGGACAGAAACCCTGGTACTACCTACCACTAGGCAGCAATTAAGAAGGACAAAGTCACCACCTAGCAGCCCACCTAATATTCTACTCATGATTTAAAGTTACTTAGAAAACTTTCCAGGGTAGCAAACGGCTTCGTTATTTGAGGAAATAAAATACATGTTATCTCACAAGATGGCATAAAAATTGTCTAGGACAAAAATTCTCAGAAAAACATACAACACCCTTAAATGGAAGGTAGGATACTGAGGGCATGAATTTGGGTAGAGTCAAGACCATGAAAAATAATAGCCAGTTTGTTCTATGTGGTTGATATTGTAATAGTGAATTTGTACTTTAATCACTTCTCTGTTTTAAACAAAATGTTATGATTCATCAATATATTAAAAAAACTAAATGGTACAACTGTAATAAATAATATGGCTATCAATATGGACTAGAATTAATATAAAATAAAATCATGCACTGGTAAATGAGCCTAAATCTATTTATAGCTAATCTCAAATAAGGTAGAGGCATACAGAAGTCCAACTGTGGTTGAGCAAATGCACTAAAAGTGCTTTGAACAAGATATAATATTGAAACAGATTTGAGTCTAGAGACTTTCATAGAAATTACACATAGAAATTAGAGGATGCTCTAGACTTGACAGGTCTAATTAAAGAATTACTGAATTGAAGATATTTCTGAGAAAAATAACCCATATGACACTAGGGAATATTGATCTAAAAATATCTGAAGGATAAATGAAAAAACTGAAATTATAGACCAACAGTTTTTAATGTGCATCTTATAAAAGTTCTTAGAGAAGGGACTAGATTGAATGTCAGAAAAGAATTGTTTGGACTTCTGTTTAAAGATGGCTGATTAGCAGACACACTGCGAAACTCGGGGAACAAAGGTTAGGGTTTTTGGCGGGTAACCAGGTCGTGGACACAAGCTCCAGCCACACGCTGAGCTCCAGACACCTCCCAGCACAGGATCCTCATGACTGGAAGCTGCCAACGAGGATCAGCACTCGCAGGAGGCAGTGAGTTGTCTGGAGCCAACAACAGGCTGTGCTGGAGCAGGCAGCCGGAGGGTTTCCTCTCTGTCCCTCCCGCTCCATGTGTCTCCCACACCTCTTCCTGTCCCTCCCAGGCCATTGCCTTGTCTTTCATTTTTAACTTTAATTTTTTTTTCCTTTCTGTTCCCACCCACAAACCAGGGGCTTATCATCCGCAGCCCCTCCCCTGGACTTGGTGCCCCATTCTCTTGCATGTCTATTACCTATTCAATTTAAAATTTTTTTTCTTTTCTTTTTCTTTTTGCCTGCCTACCAGGGGGCTATCTCCAAAGCCCCTCGCCTGGCAGCTGGTCTCCAGCATCTGCCCCACCCCCTCAATTGTCTATTTCCTTTTCTAAATTTTCTTCTTCGCCAGCCGACCAGGGTCTTATCCTCCAAAGCCCCTTCCCTGGCTGTGGTGTCTACCGCATCTGCCCAGCCCCACCACCACCCCTTGGGTGTCTATTTCCTTTTCAAATTTTTTTTCACCCCATGACCAGGGTTTTTCTTCTGCAGCCCCTCCCCTCTGCCTCGGCTTCTCCTGTGTGTCTGCCCTGGCCCCCCACTCCCCCCTACCCTTGCGTGCCTTTACTATTTATCTTTTTTTCTTTCTTTTATTATTATTACTTTTTTTTAATCCTTCATCTTTTTTTCCTTTTTCTTTACTTTTCCACCCACCAATGCGGGGCTTCCCTAAAACCCCTCGTGGGTTCCCACACACTTCTTCTCCATGCCTCCCAGCCTCAGTGTTTCTTTCCTCTTTATTTTTTTTTTCTTTTTCTCTTTTCCCCTTTTTTCTATTCCCTTTTCTTTATCTTCTCTCCTCCATGGTACTTCCTGCCCGCTGAACTCTTTGATTTCCTTGAGCCCTGACTCCCGTGCTTTCCCCGCTTAGGTACCACTGCAGCTTTCCCATTCCCAGCTCCTCATTATATCCCTGCCCACCAACTCTGCATAATCCCCAGGCTCTGGTCTCTGAGGTATCTTCGAGCTCCGATTTCTGAAGCTTCCCCATGCGCCCTCCAGTTCCTGCAGTATTTCCTCAGACTGTTGCCTGTGGCTTCCCCACATAATAAATATTTCCTGGGCAGCCAGTGACAGGCAGCTGACCCTCTTCCCCATCTTACCTTGTCCCCTAGCAGGCTGCATAGGACCTGTCACTGCACCCTCCACCTACTTAGTCCCCACAGCCCTACACCCCCCAAAACAGGTTACACCAGTATCACCAGCAAAATCCAGTAAGATTTCTGAGGGCACACACACTCACAGATTAAACAAGCAAGTGCCCAACCCTATGCATGGAGCCCAGTGTACTCCCCGTCCACACTAGCAAAGTGTGGACAGATCAAAGGTATCCCACCAATCACCCCAAATGGAATCAAAATGGGACTACCTCAATGCAAGAATATCTTACCAGCTGAGGAAACTATGCCAAACTACAACAATGATAACACTAAAAAGAGAGAGAGCAGAGGTAGGCCTTGGAAGACATGACACTAAGCCCCATTCATACTGGCACAGATCCTAAGGAGAACTTCATGCTGATCATGGAAGGATTACAAAGTCAGCTCACATACTTTGCCACCAGGGTTAACATAATAGAGGAATACCAAATGGACTTCAGAAGAGAAATAACAGAAATAAAGGCAAGCCTAAAAACTGAAGGTATGAAAAACCAGCTTTCCAAATTAACCAAAGACATGCAAATATAAGAAAGACTTACAGGAAGAAGTATATAAATCAAACCTTGAAATGAAAACAACCCCCCAAAAAAGTTGCAGAACATAAAAACCATATGAAAATAATAAAAATGTCTGTAGAATCTCTTACCAACAGGATTAATCACTGGGAAAACAGAACCTCAGACATGGAAGACAAAACAGAGGAGAATTCAAGAGAAATCAGAAACTTGACAAAATTCAAAAGAGCAGGTGAAAAAGACTCAAGGGAAATGTGGGATACCATAAAAAGACCCAATCTAAGGATCATGGGGATCCCAGAAGAAGAAAACAGGCTAGGGGCATAGAAAATATTTTCAACACAATTATTCAAGAAAACTTTCCATATCTGACAAGAGACAATCCTGTACATCTAAAAGAGATATACAGGACTCCAAACAAATTGGATCAAAGGAGGAACTCTCCAAGACATATCTTAGTTACAATGCCAAACATTGAGGGTAAAGAGAGAGTACTTAGAGCAGCAAGAGAAAAGAAACTCATCACCTAACAGGCAATCACATCAGACTCACTGTAGGCTTCTTCATATAAACTTTAAAAGCCAAAAGAGCCCGGAATAAAGCAATTCTAGACCTAAAGAAGTACGGATACAAACCTAGACTACTGTACCCAGCAAAGTTATCCATCATGATAGATGGAGAAATGAAATTATTCCATGAAATTAACCACCACTACAATTACTTGAACACAAAGCCAAAACTTCAGAAGATACTACACGAGATATCCCATGTAGATGAGACAAACATCAGACCTCAGGAAAGGAACAGAGAACGAGCAAGGTAATACCAAAGAGATAACAACAACAGCTCAGATACCAACCTCCATATTTTCTACAACATGGCAAACCTCACAGTTATAACTTTGAATGTAAATGGACTCATCTCTCCTATAAAAAGACACAGGATCGCAGGTTGGATCAGGAAAATGGACCATTCCATATGTTGACTTCAAGAAACACACCTTATTGCTAAAGACAGTAACCTACTGAAAGTAAAAGGGTGGAAAACAATTTTCCAGACATGTGGGAATAATAAAAAAGCAGGTGTAGCTACTCTAATATCTGACAAAATAGACTTTAAACTGAAAACAATAAAAAAGATGATGATGGTCACTTCCTACTTGTGAAGGGAATGATATAGCAAGAAGTCATCACTATAATAAATACGTATGCACCAAATGCAAAGGCCCCTCAGTTCATTAACCATAAATTACTCAAAAGCAAAGCTGATATAGATGCCAACAACAACATCATAGTAGGAGACTTTAACACTCCACTGTTATCCCTAGACAGATGGTCCAAACAAAAGACAAGCAGGGAAATCAAGTTGCTAAATAGCACCATAGACAAACTAGGGATTACAAACATTTATAGAACATTCCATCCCAAGGACACAGATTACATATTCTCCTCAGCACGGAATGGAACCTTGTCCAAAATTGACCATGCACTGGGCCATAAATCATCCCTCAGCAAATTCAGAAAGATCAATGTAATCCCCTGCATCATATCTGACCACAAGGCATTAAAGCTAGAAATTAACAATGGGAGATGATCCAAAAATTTCAACAGATGTTGGCGACTGAACAACTCGCTCCTGAAAAATGAATGTGTCAAACAAGAAATCAGACAGGAGATCCAGAATTTCCTAGAAACAAATCATAATGAGGATAAAACCTATCAGAACTTATGGGACACAATTATGGCAGTCTTAGGGGGGAAATTCATTGCACTAAATGCCTTCATAATGATGACAGAGACGTCCCAAGTCAACCAGCTATCATCCCACCTAAATTCATTAGAACAGATGGAAAAAATCCAATCCTAGGAGCTCAAGACACAAGGAAATAATTAAGCTCAGAGCTGACACTAATGACTTGGAAACAAAGAAACAATTTTAAAAAAAGACAGATCAAAGAGTTGGTTCTTTGAAAAAATCAATAATATAGACAACCCCCTGGCCAATTTAATCAAATGAAAAACAGAGAAGGCCCAAATTAACAAAATAAAAAATGACAAGGGTGAGATCACAACAGATCCTGATGAGATTGGAAGTATCATCAGGTCATACTTCCAAAACCTCTACTCCAAAAATTAGAGAACCTGGAAGAAATGGATAAATTTCTTCACACCTAGCAACTATCAAAGCTTAGCCCAGAGCAGATTAAGATGCTAAACAATCCAATCACAATCACAGAGATTGAATCTGTAATTAAGAAACTTCCCAAACAGAAAAGCCCAGGTCCAGATGGTTTCTCAGCTGGATTCTACCAAACCATCATAGAATTGAAACCTCTCTTTTTGAAGCTTTTCAGGAGCATAGAAAAAGAGGGTAGACTCCCAAACTCCTTCTATGAAGCTAGCATTGCCCTAATTCCCAAACCAGGCAAGGAAAAAACAAGAAAAGAAAACTAAAGAACAATATTCCTAATGAACTTGGATACAAAACTCCTAAACAAAGTTCTAACAAACCAAATACAAACCCACATCAATACTATAATTCACCCTGACCAAGTCAGCTTCATCCCAGGGATGCAGGGATGGTTCAACATATGCAAGTCGATTAATATAATTCACCACATTAATGAATTCAATCGTAAAACCCAATTGGTCATCTCAATTGATGCTGAGAAGGCCTTTGAAAAAATTCAACACCACTTCATGTTCAAAATCCTAGAAAGAATAGGCATAGATGGCCTATATCTCAACATGATAAAGTCAATATAAAGATCTCCTAAAGCACAAATCATCCTCAATGGTGAATGACTCAAGGAGTCCCACTCAATTCAGGATCAAGACAGGTGTGTCCACTCTCACCAGTGCTCTTTAATATAGTGCTTGCAGTTCTAGCCCAAGCAATAAGACAGGGGAATTTAAAAAAAGGGATCCAAATCAGAAAGGAAGAAATCAAACTATCCCTCTTTGCAGATGACATGATCTTATACATATCAGACTCAAAGAACTGTATCAGTAAACTCCTGAAGGTGATCAATGCCTGCAGCAGAGTGGCAGGATAAAAAATTAACACACGGAAATCAGTAGCCTTTCTATATACAGAAGACAATAATTCTGAAAGAGACATAAGAGAAACTGTTCCATTCTCTATTACCTCAAAGAAAATCAAATACCTTGGAATATCACTAACCAACATAGTGAAATACTTATACAAGGAAAAAATTGAAATACTCAAGAAGGAAATAGAGGAGGATGTGGTAAGATGGAAAGACATTCCATGCTCATGGATGGGGAGAATCAATATATTAAAAATGGCAATGCTTCCAAAAGTGATCTACAGATTCAATGTCATGCCAATAAAAATCCCAACCTCATTCTTTACAGACATAGAAAAATTAACCTAAAAATTTATTTGGAAGGGCAAAAGACCCCATAGAGCTAAAACTCTTCTCAGAAAAAAAAAACAACTTATGCAGGAGGAATCACCATACCTGACTTTAAAACATACTACAAAACCATAGTAACTAAAAGAGCATGGCATTGGCAGAAAAATCAGACAGTCTGACCAGTGGAATAGAATTGAAGATCCAGCCTTTAATGCAAGTAACTTCAGCTACTTTGTCTTTGTCAAGGGAACCTACAAAGTATGCTGGGCTAAAGATAGCATCTTCAACAAATGGTGCTGGACAAATTGGATAAACATGTGTAAAAAATGAAATTAGATCCACTACTTTCACCATGTACTAAAATAAACTCCAAATAGATAAGAAACCTCAATATTAAACATACAACCCTAAACATCCTGGAATTAAAATTAGGAGGACCCACCATGAGATAGGAATAGGAAACAACTTCCTGAATAAATCTCCAGTAGCCCAGGAGGTACAACAGTCACTTAACCAATGGGACCTGATCAGGCTCAAAAGCACCGTTCTCAAAGTCAATAGACCCCCTTCAAATTAGGAGATGATTTTCGCCAGCTACAATACAGACAGAGGCCTAATCACCAGACCCTACAAGAACTCAAAAAAATTAATAACATAAACCCAAATAGCCCCCTCACAAAATGGGGCACTGATCTCAACAGAGAATTCACAGAGGATGAAACCCATATGGCCTTTATGCACCTGAGAAAGTGCTCAGCATCCTTAAACATCAGGGAAAGGCAAATAAAAACCACAATGAGATTTCACCTTACCTCAGTCAGAATGGCAATCAAAAAAAAAAAAAACCCAGCAATAATTGCTTGCAAGGATGCAGGGAAATAGGAACCCTCATTCACTGCTCGTAGGATTGCAAACTTGTGCAACCACTTCCCACTTTGGAATGCACTGTGGAGACTCATCAACAGAATGGACATAGACCTATCAATGGACCCAGCTATCTGTCTACTAGGCATCTACCTGCAAGGTGTCACTTCTCAGGAGAGAGACATTTGTTCAACTATGTTTATAGCAGCTCAATTCATAATAGCAAAGAATTGGAATCAACCAAAATGCCCCTCCATGGAGGAATGGATAACAAAACTCTGGTATATTTACACAATGGAATTCTATTCAGCTGAGAGGAAAAAACGACATATCAACATTTAGGGAAAAATGGTCTGACTTGGAGGAGATCCTACTAAGTGATCTCTCAAAAGAACAGAGAGCCAAATACTGCATATTCTCCATCATATGTGGTTTGTAACCAGGCTAACTGTAATCTCTATGCAGACTAGTAGAAAGAAGTGAGAGGTTATGAATGAGGGGTAAGGGATGGGGAGGGGAATGGTTGAAGCATGAGGCTAAACCAAATTAGGTTCAAAAACATAAAATCCTCACAAGCATTCTGTAACCTATTGAGCAAATAGTGGGCGTCAACTAGCAATAAGGGCCATGAGTAGTAGGGGAGAGAGTCTAAGCCTGTGAATAATGATCAGTCTGACAACCCCTGTTCCCAGTCACCCAGTCCTTCTCTCACTGAGCTGTTAACCAAAGTGACCCATGAGGTTCCAAAAACAAGACAGAATTCTGTCAAAGCTCTTGAATGCCCTCCCCAGGCCTGAGGCAAAACCCTGTTACTGAAGAAACCACAGAATGCCATCGATCAGCATCGAGAGACCCTTTGAGGTCCGGAATGGTAACCAGTCCCCTGATGGTAGTTAGTGTAGTGCTGGAAGGCACTGCATAAGCTGCCAGAGGAAGCTGGTCAATGACAGCTAGAATAAACAGAGACCACTGGCATGAAACACAGTCTGCAGCCATGAGTAGGCTGACCACACCTCCTATTGGGAGAGAACAACTAACGAAGAAAGAGCACTCATGCAATGGAGGAGCCTAGACCTGGGGGAGATAATCAACAGCTTTTAAATTTGGCCAAATATTCCACTCACGGACTCTTGGGTTCCCAAGAAAAGATTCACAATGGGAGCAATTGATGGGGATGCTACGAAAAATAGAATCTAGGTAATCCAGAATTGTGTATATTTGTTAACCTATACTGATCTCACTCTCCGATGGAGATTGTGTTTGTATTTTACAGAATGCAGTGAGAGAACTGTGGCCTATCTAATCCTACCAACCAACCATAGGCCAATAGCTGCGATCCTGGTAAGAGGTGAGCCACCACAGTCTTATCGTGACGGATCCATATAGAACCCCACAGAGAATGATGGTGTGAACAAGGGACCCAAACCCACAGCCATTCAATCAACACAGGATAATCCAGTGACACAGAAACCAATGAATTTTGACAGAAAGACCCCTCAGTTCTCAACATTAAAGCAGCCTTAATACACACCCACCATGTCTCATGGAACTGAGCAGAAGAGGGGGTGGAAAGATTGTGAGAGTCGTGGTGGGGGAGACTATCCAGAGGCATGGCACCCCTCAGTAACAACACACTTGGGCCAGGAGAACCGTTTTGAATACTAGGCTATCCATGTTCCCCTGCCACAAGGACTGAACCAGATGGCCCACGGAGGAGGACATCCAGCTGACTGGGGATGGGGAGGGGGGTCATTTGGGAACTGAGGATAATAACTCATTGTTTGCAAATTAAATAATGTAACTCATTATGGACAATTAAAAAGAATTATTTGAGAATATAATCAAAGAAAATTTTCATAACTAAAAATCATTATTCAGGTTTATATTGTATTTCTAGTGTCAAACAGGCTAAATACAGATAAGTTCCTTGGTATAGCTTGTGACACTGCATACACAGAAAAAGAGTATCTTAAAACATATCAGAAAGAAGAGACAGTTGATTTACAAAATGCTTAATTTATTTCTAAACTGAACTAAAAGAAAATACAGACAATGAAATGATACCCCAGGACGTTATCATGAGCTTGGAATTTTATACTCAAATTATAGTTGATGTTGATGAGTTAGGACAAAATAAAGTCAATGTGAATACTAAAATAATAATAGTATTTCGTTCAATGAATGTTGAAAGATGTATCTAAGAAAAGGAAATATAAAAAAGAGCTGATTTTTTTCTGAAAATAGTGATGGATACAAAACTTGGTTAGATGTATCTGCACATGTAATTTTCCATTGTATGAAAAAATGTGTATTTTTGCCCTGAGTCCCCAGTTCCAGTTAAGGTATCTGAATTATATTGGTGGTGTCTTGTAAATCACATAGGAATTTATCTTTCAGGCAAGTCAGTAACTTTTCTATGTTAGAATAAACTTTTTTATGCATAAGTGCAATTCCAGCAGGGTAAGTTGAGCCAGATCACTAAGAATGGACCAAATAATTAAAGGACTCTATGGCTAGAGTATCCTACAGATCTTGATATATGTCAGTGTTGATCACCATGTACACATTTACAAATATAACTTTATGTTGCGCCTTATATATAATATATAACATAATGAACATATGCATAATCTATGTTTATACATAGCATATCTATCCATGGCAATGCCTTTATAAACAGTTAATTTGATGACATATTTATATAAGTTCCATGTATCATTTCAGATATAAAACAAATAGCTTACATAAACCAGTAGGTCTGAGTTTGTGGTTTATAAGTAACACTGGACCATCCACAAGTGTGAATATCTCTGTGATGATGAAGTTGTATTGTTGAGATTTATGAGAAATATTTTACAAGTATAAACGCTTTGAGAGTTGTGCAAGAGCAGTGAGTCTCCTTTTCTCACATGTTTTATGAGACCAGATGGAGACTTTAGATAGTGGAGTTCTCACAATCCATAGGGTTTGGTTTAGCTGTTGATTGCCATTTCTTTTTTGATTAACTATGACTTTCTCCAGTATTCCCCAAAACAGATATTCTTCTTAAATATTTTTGTCAATGGTGCTATCAACATTTAAGCAATTGTCTTAATAATGCTATGAGAAATTAAATTCAGTGATTTTTCAACAGCAATGTCATAGGTATTTTATTGGATGCATTAAATCCCCACAATTATCCATTACATAAGCACTATTAATATTTACATTTGAAATGAGAATTAACGTTTAAGTGATTTTCCCTAAATCATGCATCAGCAAGGGAGCTGAAAAAGACTGACTCATGTATATTAGCCCTCAAATCCATATTCACAACAACTTCCTATAGGGGAAAGGGGTCACATATATTTATGAAAGGATTGCTGAATAAAGAATAAAAAGCCTATATTTTAATCACTTTCTTGCCACTGACAAGACTGAGGACCTTGAGCAACACCTTTCCCCTACTTGGTTCTCATTTTTCCTAATAGAATAATGGGCATTGTGAATTAGATATTTTTTTCAGATCCCCTTTAGTTTATACCTTTTATGAACCCATAAGCATAGAATTCTTACTTAAAGCAGAGAAATATTAATGTATTTTTTATACAAAATTTCTATGTCAAATAGAATTTCTTTGTTTCTAATTTAGCAAAACAATATTGCTCTGAGCTATCTGCCTAGATGTAGAAATATCCTTACAATTCAAAAATGGATGTTCACATGAGGACTACTGAAACAAGATCTCATTCCATTGCTCTCTTCTGAACACAGGATGTGACAATTACACACAAGTAATATGCATGAAATTTAATATTTAATTTTTTACTGTGTTCCTCAAGAAAAAAAGGCTAACTTACCTTGCGCCTTAACTTGGCTTAACAGAGAATGAATTTTTCTCTGTGTCTGGAATATTGTTCATATGGAAATATATCAATTCTTTGGGATTTTATTTCTGATATAATGTAAATTATGCCAAGTTTTGAAGCTCAATAGTATACATTTCTGATACTTTCCCATAATGAACAATGAATGCAATGTTAACATATTCTTCTCTGACTCACTGAAACTATGGAACTTGTAATAAATTGTAGGTATCAATACCTAGAGATTTAGAACTACTAGTATTACAAATAATGTTTGGGAGGAAAAATGTCTCCCTTTTCCAAGTTCCAAGTATAAGTAAATAGCTATGTTGCCTCAAATATGCATTTAAAGTCAGAGTGATGTTTCAGTCTTCTGAAAAGTAAGTGGCAGGGAACCAATTTTCAAAAATACTAGGGTGATTTTTTAAAGATTTTTTGTGTGCTTTCATTTTTTTAACTTTTTATTGACAGCTTCCATAATTATCGACAATGAACCATGATAATTTCCTCCATATCCCCACTTTCTCCCTCTCATGTCCACCTTCCATCATATCCACGCTTCCTCGTAATTAGTCTCTATTTTATTTTGATGTCACCATTTTTTCCTCCTATTATGCATGTCTTTTGTAGGAAGTAGTGTCAGGCACTGAGAAGTCATGAATATCAATTTTGTGTCTGGAAGATTGTAATGTAAGCAACCCTACCCTTCCTTTGGCTCTTACATTCTTTCCACCACCTTTTCCACAGTGGCCTCTGAGCTTTCAAAGATGCAATAGAGATGTTTCAGTGCTGAACACTGTACTGTCATATCTCAGCACTCTGATACCTTTTGAGTCATCCCGGTGGTCACCACCATCTGAAAAGAGAAGTTTCTCTAGCCGAAAGTGAGAGTAGCATTAATTTATGAAAATACACATTAAAAATGCTTATAAAGAAGTTTGGTGGACATAATATATTTATATAGCCAGACAACAGCAGGCATTATTCCCCTAAAGCCCATGACCTCCTCTGCCATAGGCTTTTGGCTAGGTTTTCAGTACCAGGCATGTATTCCCTCCCATGGAGCAGGCCTCCAGACCAATTAGAAAACAGTTGGTTTCCCCCAAAACAGACATTCCACTATTGCACCAGTTGGCATATTTGGCCTGGCTGGTCAATGTTAAGGCTTGCAAAATCCACTGCTGTTTAGCACATCACCAATACATTCTCTCTCCCATAGGGCTGCATATAGCCATAGCTTTTTCCAACCTTCTATCAGCTAGTTAACAGGGAGGAGGTTTCCAGCTCAGCTTTAGTTTGATTTCTCAGTGACCTGCACCTAAGCCTATGAGGTCTTCAGCAATAGGGTCTTACCATCTCATTCTTATGGGCAACCAAGAACCTTGGCAAATGACCTGAAATGTGTTGGGTGCCTAAGGGACCTCCATGGCCAACAGTTCACTGGAAGGTATCCCATCCCTGGCACTAAATTTTTTCTAGTAACAATCTGTGGCTTCTGCGTGTGCCATTACCCAAAGAAGTAGCTTTATTCTAAAGTTTTTAAATTTTGATTAACTATCCTCCCATCCTTCCTTTATTCAAATCCTCCCACTGTCCCTACTTAGGTCATTGCACACCCAGTAATCTGTTCATCTAGTTACATGTATGTAACAACCCTCTCCTCCCTCCCTTATAGGCCCTGCTTTTTAGCTTACTGGATTCTACTATTGACTTTTATTCTAACTCACATTTAAACCTAAACATTTGTAGTTAGGATCCACATATGAGAGAACATGTGGCATTTGGCTTTCTGGTCCTGAGTTATGTAGTATAATCCTTTCCAGATCCATTTTCCTGCAAATTTCATTTTTCTTTACCTGTGAATAGAATTGCATTGTATAAATGTAGCACAATTTCATTATTAGTTCATCAGTTGAGGAATATCTAGGCTGGTTCCTTTTCCTAGCTATTGTAATTTGAGCTGCAATAAACATGAATGAGCAAGTATCTCTAAGGTAGTGACTAGAGTGGTTTTGATAAATGCTAAGGAACCTTAGAGCTGGGTCAAATGGTAAGTCTATATTCAGTTGTCTCTGGATCCTCCACACTGCTTTCCACAATATCTGTACAAGTTTACATTCCCACCAACAGTGTAGAAGGGCTATTTTTCTACATCCTTGCCAGAATTTATTTTTTTAACTAATTAATTTATTTATTGTTAATATGTAGAAACTATGTATGAACAAGTCTTGTGTGGATATCCCCATTTTCCTCCTTTCTGCCACCATTCCACTGAGGGCCCTCCTCAGTAAGACTGTTTTAACACTCCATGGGAAGGGGGTCTAAGAATTATGAAAGCAGCAAACAATATTTGGGGGAGGGGCAATGCATCTAGGTATCCTCCCTCCATCAAGTCTCTGACAATCTTTCTGTCCCTGCTTCTGCAAAATTTTCTGAACCATGGAGGGTGAGTTTTAAGTCTGCTTTAGTTTTAAGTTCTTAAGGATCTCTGGGTTTCTGCTTTGGACTATTTTGATTATACTCAATGCTTGTATCCATTTCCCTTGCAAAGGTTGTTTGACTTGTTGTGGAAGCAACACCGTTGCTCATCTTGCCACTTACTGTATGATTTCACATAGTCACTAGATGATGTGTTAGAGGTAATTCATCTCCTGCCTGTGAGTCAGCCAAAAATCTCAGGACTTATCGATGGAATTGGGTTCTCACTTCCTTCTGAAACATACAAACAGTGTCTCTGGCAGAGAATGTGATCAGTATAGGTTAAATGGAACAGGTGTTGTTAATTTGGTGAGATTTTAATGGGTTTATTCTCCATATAGGCCCATGGTTAGTGGGGGATTCCCCTTGGAATCTGGGTTCCTTGCCTCCATAAGGCTTTGCCTTGGATCCTAGTTCCAGCTAGGTGTTCCTTGCCACTGAACAGACCTCTTAGACAATCAGAGAGCCATTGCTTACACACGTAGTTTGAGTTCCACATTTGCACAGGTTTTATCCACATATGCCCACTCTATATCCATATTTATAGTTATTACAAGCTCAGACCAACAACATATCAGAGAGAATATGTTGTTTTGTTCTTACTGAGATTAGGTCATAATGTGGTTCATATACACATTGTAATTCTACGCAACAGTACAGAAAAGTGAAATTATGAAATTTATAGTAAAATGAATGGATTGATAATCATATTAAGTGTAGCAACCTAACTTTCAATGGAAAGTGATTTATGGTACTCATTTTATCAACATAGTACAATGAAATGGTCCTATTTGATAGTATCCGTATGAGTGTAAGGAAATTCTTTAAATATTTTCAGACTAATTTTTCTACATCTATATAGTAAGATGTGGTACTAAGTGTTTCAGCATTTTCTAGATAAAAGTTAGCTTGCAATAAAGGCATGAGGACTTAAAAATTAGATCCCGTTAGTGAAAAAAACAGATTTCTCTCAAGCTCTTGTTCTTTGATTTGTTCACTATAGTTAGATAGATGACAGATAGATGATAGACAGTACAAAACATCCCTGGGAGTAATAGAATGTTACAATCCGCTTTAATGATGTTTGATCCAAGAGTTGCAATGTTCATATTAACTTTAATGGAAGAATAATACAGACCTGTATAGTTTATATATTGTATACCTATATAATTAAGAAATAACAGTTATCATTCATGCTCTCTTATGCAAGGTAACTTTTCTTAAAAATGATTTATGTTATCTAGTTAAATAGTTAAATTCTATGTACAACTTTCTATGGTCATTATATGTACCCATAAATTTGTATTTTTCTCTTTTTCTCTGCTCTATTCTAAGAATTAATACCAATGCGACTGGTTATAGAGAACAAAATTTTGTCTTTATTAATACCATAATTAATAATAAATTAGATAGGACTTATGATTTTCCTAATATCATACAGCCGAATTAGAGTCAACACCCAACACTGGACAGATGAGAATTATTATCAGTTCTAAGCAGCACTGAATCTTTAGGCTTTTCCTGACATCTGCACCTCCTGACCCCAGCATGAAGCATCCAGCATATGTTCCAAGAAAAAGGAAAGTAGGATAAGTCACACTATCAATGCTGTGTTTCATTCCTACACACACATCAATTAGGAAACACATTCCTCATTCATAATAATAATTAAGGCCAAATTTGAAGCCAAGAAGTATGATAGACCTCCCTATAAGCATAAAGTTACCTTGAAAATAGGGGGAAATGAATAGCTATTAAGGAAATTGTGATTCAAGGTAACTAAGTATATTATTATGAATCCTAACTAGTGGGAGGAGACAGGATTCAGTTCTCGTTCTGACTCATGAACTTATCTTCATAAATCCATTTATTTGCCTGCAGTGTTTCCTGTAATTTCCACATTAATTATTTTTAACTGATAGCTGAAAACATACATCACAACTATATATTCAACTTAAAAATCCCCTGCTATTTTTATTGTTTTTAAACAGTATTTTTATTTATTTGCAAAATGAGCAAGAAACAGAGACAGGAGAGAGGAGAGAGAAAGAGAAAGAGAGAGACAGAGAAAGAGAAAGAGAGAGACAGAGAAAGAGGAAGAGGAAGAGAAAGAGAAAGAGAAAAGAAAGAGAAAGAGAAAGAGAAAGAGAAAGAAAAAGAAAAAAGAGAGAAATATAGAGAATGAGCATGGGCATGCCAGGACCTCTAGCCACTGCAAACAAACTCCAGAGGCATGTGTCACTTTGTGCATCTGGCTTTATGTGGGTGTTCAAGAATTTAACCTAGGTTGTTAGGCTTTGCAGGCAAAAAGCTTTAACTGCTGAGCCATCTCTCAGACCCTCTATTTTTTCTTTATAAAAATCTATATTCTACATATGGTAGAAATTTGTAATACTTGTCTTTCAGAGTTTGGCTCAATTTTCATCTATTTTCTTGCATATGATAAGAATTAGTAACTTTGGGGGTTTTATATTCCTGTTTTTTGTAGATTAGATAGTGACAGGAATATAAAATACTATACCTGCATTTCAACCCTGGTATTTTTATATTGACCATGTAAATAAATAAAAGGCATTCATGATAATTAAACTCATGTTAACTCATGTTTCTTCTAGGAATGTCTAATAATGTAATCCAAGTTTATAGAGTTGAAACATAGGATAATATTTCTGTTGTAACAAATCTTTATTGGTCAAATTTTACTTTGAATCAGGGCATAGTTATTGTACATGTTTAAAGGAAAGGGTGTCATGCAATGCTTCAATATATATTTTATGTGTAATGGTAACATGACAATAATTGGAATATCTTCCTCACCCAAAAAGTATCATTTTTAATAAAAAATATTTCTACTAAGATCAAAGGTATTAGGGTAAAATTAAGTATCACCAGGAACATAAGCAGTGGCAGTAACATCAAAGGAAGTAGTAAATTCTCCAAACTATGTGTCCTAATCCAGAAGAAACCCATAGAAGTTTATGTACCTGGGACCTTGAATGAAAACAAGTGTCAACAGAAATTGGTGACCTATTTAGAGAGCCAGGAGTCCAAAGGGATCTAAGAGGTAGGAAGAAGTACAGTCATGATGACATGGGGCTAAAATTTCATACCCTAGGTATTTTGCATGCAATTTCCTGTCCTAACAAACTTTATGAAAATGAAATTTATCACCACAATGCAACCTGTTCTTTAATAAAGGTGTAACTACTTTATGTGGGAGGATTACTTTATCTTCCAAGTCTGTATTACATGAAAAGGCCATAAGGTTACCAAACCATTTAAGAAAATAATATTGAAAAGTTTTGAACAACTTGAAATTGAAACTATTATGTAAAATTAAATTTGTTTTAAAGTCTAAAAAATATAATGGAATTCTGGAAGGTTTAGTGAAAATGCTCATTAAATATGTCATAATTTTGTCAAATGCAGCAAGCAGTCACACCTCAGTTTATATTTTATTCTTTGTTACAGAAAGCATCTCCTCATTACTAACATAGAGTTTGGAAGCTGTTGAAGATATTGTTAGTCTTAATAAGGTTATTTATTTATTTTATTCTTGATGGTGACAAGAGCTACTGTGAGAAAGACAGGGAAGGAATACCATCATTACCAAGTACCCAAATATGATTTTCAGAGAAAGCACTATCCTCTTTATGTGTATTAGAAATAATAGACAAGAAGACATCAAGCGATAGGAAGCTGATACTGTAGCTTAACTATGTAAATTTGAATATACATCATGCACTGTTAAAGATGCCTGTAAGAAAATTTCATTTATCAACAGTGAAAATCTTTTCAAAATTAAAA
Organism: Zapus hudsonius; assembly: GCA_004024765.1. Classification (NCBI taxonomy): domain Eukaryota; kingdom Metazoa; phylum Chordata; class Mammalia; order Rodentia; family Dipodidae; genus Zapus; species Zapus hudsonius. Next base: position 5,077 of record PVHP010020513.1, on the reverse strand, counting down.
TTAATGCTGACAATTTATAGGGTATTTTCACAGTGTTTAATCTCTGGGAACCTGTATGATTATCATGTGAAAGAATAATGAAAACATTAGCCTTTGGCTCCTTTTTTCGGGTTCTGCCAGAAAAGAAGCATAGCAAAAAGTTTTAGGCCAAAACTGAATTTCGGAGTACTTCTTCTGGTTATCATAGATTTCCCTTTGGTTTTAATATGCATTAGATCAACATACAAATGAATGAATGAATTGCTCCTTTTTAGGTAAGCTTACCTTTGAATAAGAGAGACATATTTGCAAATGGCACATAGTTTTAATGGAAAAGGAGTATTAGAATTGCACTCATGAAATTAATATTTATTGAAATCCTTCTATATGCCTATTTTTATAGCAACTTATTGAAGCCTTGTGAGTACAAAAAATGAATGTCATACATTGTCACTGGTCCATAAGGAGCTTGAAGCAGTTATGGAAAGCCAACATTAAATAAACATCCAGAACACTTCAGATGTGTAACAGTCTGCTTTGTAATGCAACAGAGCACTTGGTTTATATAGCATAAAATATTTGTCATAGTTTTGAAATTTAGAATTCTAAGATCAAATTGTTTAGTATTTTGCTAATCAAGTATAGATCATATTTTCTCCTTGCCTTAAAGATGTTTATTTATTTATTTTTTTGCTGTGTCCCTATATGAAATTTTCTCTTGGTATATTTTGTATGGAGAATGAAAAAGGGACAAAGAGAGAGAATGAGAGAGAGAGAGAGATCTGCTGTCCATTTTCTCATAAAGTCCTATTTTATTACATCCTGTAGGTTTAAACATAAAATGTGTCCTATAGACTAATGTGTTTGAATGCTTACTCCTCAGCTATTGGCACTGTTCATGGAAGTTGTGGGCCTTTGAATGGAAAGCTTTGTTGGATGGAATGTATCACTAGAAGTGGGCTTTGAGTTTTATTTGGCATTTGCTTTACTACTGTTTCCCTGCTAATATGACGATATGAATCTGGCTTTCTGCTCCTACCATGCTTTTCCATCAATGATGGAAACTTCATCTTGAAACTGTAAACCAATATAAACCCCTTTTTTCCATAAGCTGGTTCTGGTTGTATATTTTGTCTCAGCAATGAGAATGTAACTGATACATAAACCACTCTATGACAGCACATAATCCTAAATACTTTATAAAAAGGTACTACAAACACAGTGAGATAGGGATTAAGACTTAAATATATGAATTGGAGGACATAAAACATGTCTATAACAAGTTTGGATACATGCTAAAAATAGCTAAACATTACATTTACACAGCATACCTATGGGTCTGATAAGACAGTTTGCAGGACATTCTCTATAGAGGTTGTTTAAGCTTAGCTTGAAGCAATTTATCTTGGACAAGAAGAGTAGGAGCCTAAAGAAGCAGCAGCAACATGTACAACTATTATAAAATGTCACATATGTACAGAAATTAAATAACTTCAAAGCATCTAAAGCAGAGATATAAGGTACAAATGATGTGAAACTAAATAGACCAACAGAGGACAGATCAATTTATAAGCCCCATTTGAATGGTGGGAAACATAATGGGAAGCCATCTTGTGTTTTCAAAGGGAATTAAGTTTATTTTTAAAAAGAAGATTGTGACTGCAGCCACTGAATGCATGTGTCTGTGTATGCTTATTTCAAACATGGTACTAGAAAAAAATTGATGCATGACTATACCCAGTCAAATATACCATCTCAACTTACAAGACTTCCTCTGGTATGCTGCTATATAAGATTGAATCTCCCTTCCTACATCTCCCTCCACCACAGTCATGGATGAAATGTAGAAAGAGAAGAGAGATGGTGCACTTTGATTATTGATTCCTTTCCCTTTCTCTTTAAAATATAATAGTATTTAAAAAGTTTTATAAATTTCTTAATGGGCATAATGATAATCTAGAAAAATAATAACAATTTGGATTTGATTCAAAAGTTTGATTATATATTGTATAAACCTCATATTTGCTGAAGTACAAGGCAGTCTATAGCAACAAGCATCAAATTTTTGTTTTACTGGCCATCTCATGAATAGATGGAGCATAGATATTTAAAAATGTCAAATCATTTGATTAAGGGCCTGATTGCACTCAAATCAGAGCAAAGAATAATGGCTCTATGTAAAGATTCTCTGCATTTGAAAATACTAGTGGGACTTTACTTGATTGCTCAGAAATTAGATTACAGAGTTGTATAAAAATGAAGAGTTTGAAAAACAAAACAAAAAAAACCCTAATGGCTAAACTGTACAGAAATAGAAAAACACTTGTTTTCAGCAATCCAAGGACAGACTTTTTTCTCAATGCTATCAGATCAATGAGATATTATAATTATTGTATAATAGGTGAAGTATTTTTTACATAATTATTTTAAAATTCAGGCTAAAATCAGCATGAGTATAGCATGAGAATGTATTTGTGGTTAATGAGATATTTGAGAAAGTAAGAAACACATGGGGAAGAGGCATTGCAGTTCTTCTGAGAGTTATGCCTTGAATATTAAAAGACAAAATCAATATACCAGTTTCTAAAAATACAACCCCTCACTCCTGTGAGCATGATTCTTCTTCTGCCCCACATTATAGCAGCAATTAAGCCTAGAATTTCATTACCAGAAACTCTAGAGAATTATATTACTCTGTGAAATCATTCATGGACTCACAGTGGATGTCATTTCCTCCATAAGACCCACACAATGTTAAGTCCATCAACATTTTGACATAGAGGCCTGAAGACAAAAGAAAGATTAAGATATCAAAAAAAGAAAGACTACTTAGAAATAAGAGAAAATTCAATGGAATGGGGGTAGGAGAACAAAAGAGATGAGTAGGAGGGGAATATGATCAAATTGTAGTATGATCATGCAGTAAAATTCTCAGTAAGAAGAAAATAAATGTCTATATAAATATAACCAAAATGACAATTATAAAATGTGTTTGGCAAGAGTGAGACCCTACCTCAAAAAACCAAAAAAAAAATGTGTTTGGCTGTATAATATTAAGTAAATTATGACATCATTTTTTTCTATGAAATAGGTCAAGATAATGTTAACTTCACAAGATAATTATGAAGATTAAGGTCTGTCAAGAACCTGGCACATACTCTGTACTTGCCTTTGTAGATATCAGAAGTACTTTAGCAAATGTTATAATAATAACAATCATTATAGGATTTTTGTGATAGTTACAACCATATAGCCTATGCCTATATAGTCTATTTCATTGCTTATAGCTCTTAGTATTGCATTTCAGATGTGACAGACACTGACTAGAGCTTCTAAACTCTTATATATTGCCATTGCCCCCATATGTATTTGAAGTGCTTCTCATAAGATTGAATTATAGCATGTCTTTATGTTTTCTTTGCTAATTGACCAGTTACCTGGCTGAGTTATGATCCCAACTCTTTCCTCATCCACTCAATATGTGCCAAAATTATTTTATTTCTTGTTGCCTCGGTTTGCCTTCCTCAAAGCAGAAGTATGGAGTATCATAAGATCTCAACAATAAAACAGACTTAAAACTCACCCACCATGACTCAGGGAACTGAGGAGAAGAGGGTGTGGAAAGACTAAAAGAGCCATTGTTGGGGAGAATATCCAGAGACATAGTCCCCCTTAGCAACAATGCACAAAGTGGGGGGACCTGGAATATTACTCTGCTACCCATAACCCCCAACCCACATGTTGATCTACCATACCCACTGAGGAGGATCCCCAGTGTGTTGGGGACAGGGAGGAGAGAAATTGGATACCAACACAATATTTGCCCATACAATGTATCTAATTTTGAATAATGAAGACATGATATCTTTATTATATCTATCTATATATTTAAATGTGGATAATATTGTATAAACATACATATATATATATATATATATATATATATATATATATATATATATAAAATGTGGGTAATATTGTATAGACAAAATAAATTTATCCATGTAATATTACAAGGGCATAGAAAGCACTAGATACATATTAGCTATTCATTTAATAATTTATGATCCCGACTCACTGTTGACAGTGCTGAGAAACATACTTAGATGTAACAGCTGAAGCACATACCAACTGGAGATTTCTTCTGACAGGTAGAGGAGTTCCCCATGATAGAAAAGATATGAAACGCCAAAGCCAGTGGGCAATGTTCCCTTATCGACCAGCAATAAGGGGGATTCCCCAAAAGCTCAGACGCAAGCCTGTCCGCAAACTTCAGAATACTGGTGGCCCCCCTAATGGGATTTAAGTGGCCAATGCGTTACCAGTTTTAATCAAGATAGAGATTAAGATAGAGTGGTCACAGCCAACACCCGGATGGGCGGTCAGGGTCAGTTCATCCAGCTAAGAGCCTTCCATCCCTATTGGAGAGTAGCCCCAATCAAGAGACAACAGTTGCTGCTTAGCCTTAGAAAAGTCCCTCGCGATGGCATGGACCGAAAAGAAAGTAAAGAAAAAAGAATGCCAGCCCTCAAGAGTGTGGAGGCCAGACCCCAGATACCCTCTTGGGGCCGATGTCCCTTGTGTGAAGGGAGACTCACGTTCCCCGCGTATTCCAGAGATCCAGCTGCTCAGACTGTAGAAGGCGGATGCCAGCTGCGGTTTGCTGGGCGTCTGTCTGTCTTCTTTGGGGATCCGTCACCCACGTTGGGTCGCCAGTTCTGGGTCCGTGGGTTACTTAGGGGGTTGCAGCCGTGCATCAACTCCCTGTTCACCCATGGGAGCTGGGTGAGCAGTGGCTTGGAATAGCTGTGAGCTGAACGAGAGAGAGATGAGACTCTCGGGAGAACACGGCAGTGGGCAGTTCTCATTTTATTGGATAGAGAGCAGTTGCTTATATATAGAAAAGTCAGAGGTAGAAGCATAGGAAGCAAGATCTGTGAGCATCTCATGAGTTTGATTGGTAGGGGCCAGTATCCTTTGGATACCTAATTTGCATAGATAAATTTAGGGGGCTATGTGACTCTATACATGTATACAGACATGGATAGAATGGTGATATCAGCAGAGGAAATGTAACCTTGTTGTTTAGGTTTGTTAT